>CAJUYH010010622.1:0-12008 GCA_910591685.1 Galerucella tenella
AATTTTGATGCTTTTCGATATTTATTTTTTATAGGGGGTGGCACTGCTAACTTAATATTAAGTTAGCAGAGCCACCCCCTATAAAAAAAAACTAAGAGCGCGACAAATTTTTTACGTTTACGACAAATTCTCGACAATTATTCAACAATTATTGGAATAGGTTTCAT
Source organism: Galerucella tenella (assembly GCA_910591685.1). Lineage (NCBI taxonomy): Eukaryota > Metazoa > Arthropoda > Insecta > Coleoptera > Chrysomelidae > Galerucella > Galerucella tenella. The sequence continues at coordinate 168 of CAJUYH010010622.1, forward strand.
CGATTTATTTGCAAGTGACTATGCTAACTTTATAGGGGTACTTCTATGAACTAATGGTTGGTACTACAGGGACTGTAGTAGTCCAGGAGACTGTCTTACTCAGGAAACTGTATGCTGGAAACTGTATCCAGGAAACTGTATTACTCAAGAAACTATGTGTCCAAGAAACTTGTATCTACGGAACATCTAGGAACTATTTGTCTTCCAGGAACTGTAATAGGTACTCCACGAACTGTGTTCCAGGAAGCTGTGCAGTAATCCAGATAGGTATTTAAAAAGTTACAGCAGCCCATTAGATTTTGTTTAAACTGTTGTTAAAATAATTACTTGGATTACTGCACAGTTGTTGTATTCTCGACAAACGATGAGAGAAGACCTCCCGGAACCTTTATCATCCTTATTTAAAGACCATACAAAATTTCAAATTTCGCGTTAAAATACTTCTAGAATATTGATTTTTGGTCTACTAGTTCATTCCACCACAAATCACAAAAGTTTAATAATTTATTAAATATTTAAATGAAATATTTTTAGGTAATATATATAGACTATTCCACCAAAAATCAAAATTCTGAAGTGATAATTACACATTTTTGATATCTGAAATGTTAACCAACAAAGTTCGTCTCATTAGGTTAACTTAAACACGGTGTAAAACGTACCCTAACTGATTACTAAGGATTTAGTATCATTCTAGTGTGCGTTAATAATTCCTATCACATGTGTTAAGTACAAAATTTTATCTACAACTGTTTATTAGTATTATTAACAGTACCTATATCATGAAATTTGAAAAAAATTCAATCCAACGTATTTTTAATAATGTTGACTGCTGTTGACTGTATCATATTTTGTGACCATAGCAGCAAAGACAAACAAAGCTGTGGAAATAAAATAAATTAGTTATGTCATCAAATTGTCAAAGTGGAATGAAATCTATAAAAATGAGTTCAAGCGAAGACAATCTCCTTTCGGAAATTGGAAATGCAACTTCCAGTGTTATTTTAAATAATTAATTCTGGTATTAATATTTTTTACATTCTTATTATCGCACTAGTGCGGTAATATACGTCATTATGACACTGAAAATAATTTAAAATCGTACCCGTTATATGACACTTGTAGATAACATGTATTTATTAATATGCTTTTTAATAATTTAGTTTTAAAGTCATGTAAGAATAATCTAAATTTTATTATAAATATATTATAAATATAAATTTATTATAAATAATGTTTTTGATGTCAAATAGTTGGTAAACTATGAATAGAGATGGGATTATTCAGGTACCTAAAATATCGAAAAATGAAATTTTCCTAAATTGATAGTATAATGAAAAAACGGACTCAAGTTCTTACGATTAGACAACATAAAGTTTAATTTTTTAATAGGGCTCCCTAATTTGTGTTCCATAGAATCCAGCGTAAAATTCTACATATGTCTTTTCTGTGTGTATAAATTGCGACGTTTCCAAGCTGGACTGAAAAATATAAAGATTTGGCGGAAATTAGTGCACTATAAATGCTCCCTAGGAAACGTTATCAGTGATAGCAACTACATTTTTATTTGGTAGAAACAAGGTAATAAAATGTATGAGCAGAGTAGAAGATTTGTTTGTGGTTCGAAGTTAATCATCATCATCAAAATATAACTGTCAAAGGATCAATTCTGTATGCAAATGTTAAATTTTAACACAGTTAAAAAATAAGACAATCTGCTAACCCATTTTTGCTAGTATGTATGCATAATAAGCTTAAAAGTATTCACGGAAGACTCTATTGGATACCATACATGCTGAAATTTGAATCATAATCTTGACTATTTATAGATTAAAACATTTCTAATAGCGGAAACTTTGTCACATATAACGGAGTACCATTAATTTATAACCACTTCTTATAGAATTGGCCCTAATATCAGAAATAAGAAATACAAAACAAATAAGAAAGTGGTAATAAGTAACACAAATAAACTCAATAATTTTAGAACCATAAATGAGACTTTATTATGCATTTTTCCACATTTAATAGTTATCTGGAGTTTTTTACACCACCAGTTTCATTAAATTTGTTTATGAATCTCGTCAATATAGACCTATAGGAGGGCAGTCATGAAAACCTTGCGATAGTCTAACATTGATATTTCGATACGTTGTTTTTCCGATAAATGTGCCATGATTCTTAATTTACTTTGAACTTCGGATTAATTTTAAATTAGTATTAGTTTTGACAATGTCTACATAGATGATGATGTGGTTGGAGTTGTTAATGCATTCGTTTGCTTTTTGTTTGATTTTAAAAACTATCATTTCACTTAGAAAAATAAAACTATACGCTTACGTCAAAAATATTTGACATTTGCTCTCTTGGTGCGAGATTTTTCAGCAACGATGTACAATAAGAATAGGGCATGATATACCTTTCTATGAATGATAGTAATATAACAATTAATATTACATATTATACAGGGTGGGGCAATCTTCTGACATCGGAGGATTACATCGTTGTGGTGAGAGATAGAACTTTATAATTTTGTGTAAACTAATACAGTTACTGAGGGCACATTTTGAAAATACTTTCGATTCTACAGGGTGTTCCAAAACCACGTAGCAGCACAAACTTACATTTTTTTAAGTGGAACGTACCTACTATATTTTGTTCAAGAATCGGAAAGATCTCACCGAGAACGTTACAAAAATATAGCTCTCTAATATATTATAAGGATGTTTTACAAAGATATGGCCAATTATTAGCAAAAAATACCTCCTCTTTAACACTCTGCAAAACAGTAAATTATAATAAATCAACAGGTCTTTGTATTCAAATTTCATACACATATCATTAGCTGTGCTCAGTATTAATTACTTTTGTATCTGTGGCTTCTTCAATACAGGGTGAATCAGAACGCAAATCAAGCAATATCTCAAAATTTTCAATGGTAAGTATAGTGTATCTAATGTCAATGTGATGACCTTGAATTGTATTACATATTTTATGCAGGTTAATTTTAATCCACTATATCAATTTGAATTACATTTGAAAAGCATTATTTCTTAATATTCGAATTTATAAAAGAATTTTATGCAAGCCATTTGGCGGCTTTTCCTTCAAAGGGATTAAAAATATGGGTCATCACATTAACAATAGTTACACTTTACCTGGAATTACCAAAAATTCAATTCAAGAAGTGTTATTATAGGCTTGTTTGACAATGGGCGAAACATAATCAAGCCATATTTTTGATTATATCAAGTGGGCTACTATCAAAATAGTATCTACTAATAAATGTCAAAAAAATATTGATGTATTCTTCGTTTGTGTTGTGGAAGTTGATTCAAACACAATTATAATAGTTAACTTGTGGTTCCAACAAGATGGAGCATCTGTATATCACGTTCGTTGTGTACGTCGGTGGTTAAACAGACATTTTACCGACAGGTGAGGACGTGGTGGACCAATTTCGTGGCCTCCTCTAGCTCCAGATCTCACACCGATTGATTCCTTTTTATGGGGACAATAACTCCAGCTATGTTGGAAAGAGTAAGATCCTCGTTTTTAAAAAGAATTGTATGGAAGTGAATGGTCGCCATTTTGAACACTTAGCAGAAACTTCTATACTTTTTATAGAATGTCAATGTACATTTATGTAAATGTGAGTGTTCTTATAATGTTGGTTTTCAAAATTGTCAGTTTTTCAAAAATAGAAAAAGTTGGGAAATAAAATACAAGCTTGCATTTTACATAACTAAGATATACTGCTTGTGATTAATAATTATTTCTACAAACGGGGGTATATTCGTGAAATATGGTAAGGGGCCGTTCATAAAACACGTCACGCTGAAATTGGGATTTTTAGACCCCCTCCCCCCGGTGGTCACGCTGTGTCACACTTTCTGTGACCACTCTATCAACATAACGTCACAAAATCCAAATACCCCCTCCTAAGAAAGACTTTTTTTGATTGAAAGTACTTACATACATTTAGAATTTGAAATATCTGTATATTTATTAATACGGAATAACAAAAATTTAAAAAGATTGTTAAGAGAAATACTGTAGAAAAGTGTTTCGATGTTGCGAACGTCACGTTGCCTATGGACCTCCCGTCCCCCCTTGTCACATCTTGTCACACTCACCACCCCACTTGTGTGCGAACGTATTTTATAAACCAATATACCAATTTTATCTCAAAGTAGAAATTTTAGCCTGATAATTATTATAAAGCTCCAATGAATCTCGTTAAATTAAATTCTTTTGTGCAAACAAATAAATCCAATGAATGTATTTTCAAATGAATGCCCGGGCTGAAGCAAAATTGCCGGAATAACCCTGCAGTGTTTTATGGTGAATTATGAGTCTATATTCTATAAATGTGGGGAAAATCTTATATAAATGCGCGAGCACGAATCGTTCTACAATATAAATAATTTTTTATCGTTTTGTGTCGGCCGGAATACCGTACCTCAGCCACAAATGAGTTTTTGTTAACAACATCAAGTGCCTATGCGTTGAAAAAAAATGTTTGAATTGGTAATCATTTGCATAGTTAATATATCGTCGGTAAACAGTATTTTTCCTCTACGGTTTTGCGTATGCTGGAGCTGCAATATTTTTTATACATTTTTTTTTTTTTTTTTTATTTGAAACATACATAACCCCGCATCAACTACTACGAGTTATTAGCAGGGGAGACATTTACATGTAGTGTGGTATATATTAATAATATCACAATTTAAATTTTTGATGTCAAGTTTATGTCATTAAGATATGATAGCACTTCGTTTCCAGTTGAGGAGAGAGTTGACTTTAAAGAGTTTCCTATCTTGTGGTGTTTTCTTTGTTTTTCATATACTGGGCAGTCGAGTAATAGATGCTTCACTGTGAGTTGAACTTGACATATATGACACAAAGGAGCAGCTTCTTTTGTCAAGTGATGTTGATGTGTTATTCGTGTATGTCCAATTCTTAAACGGTTTACCAGTACTTGTTCTCTTCTTTTCAAAGGCAGTGAGAGTTTGGTTCCAATTTCGGGTATTATTTGTTTTAAATTAGTTTCAGTGTCTTTCCAGATCGATTGCCATTTTTTGTAAATGTATTTTTTTATTGAGGATCTGTGATCGGTGTGGGGAAATTTTGTAAGGAGAGGTAAATCATCTGTAGAAGTTGATTTTAGGGCTAAGGTGTCAACTTCTTCGTTTCCTCTTATTCCCATGTGTGATGGTGCCCATAAAAAAGAGATGTTTTTATCTCGCAAGCCGTAAAGCTCCTTTTTAATAAGTTCGTGGATCGGGTGTGATGGATATACATTTTTCATATCTGTTAGGGTGCTATGAGTCAGATATAATAAGAAAGTTGCTTCCATTAGCTGTTTTGCACATTTTAAGGGCATGGAGTATAGCAAACGCCTCTCCAGTATATATACTACAATTTTGTGGCAGTCACATAGCAAATTTTGTATCTTTACATATGTAAGCTGCAGCATTTCCGGTGGTTGTTTTGGAAGCATCAGTGTAAATGAAAGAAAATTTGGAAAATTTCGATGCTATTTCGTTGAAAGAGTTGTGTATCAGGATGGGAGTGGTGGTCTGTTTTTGATAGGATGTTAGGGATGTTTCTATATGCGGTATTTCAATGATCCATGGAGGGATATTTAATTTTGATGTTAGAGAGTATTTAAATTTCTCATTGTCGTAACTTATATTTCTGATTCTTTGGTAGAAAGGTAACTTTTTTGTGGGTTTGTTTCTAGGAAAATTTATGGTGGTATCTTTGAATGTTGAGAGATATGCTAAGTTGGAAAAGTTTGCTGATATTCTAGCTACGTAGTTTGGGGAGAGCATTTGTCGGCGAAGATGCAGTGATGGTTCATTTGCTAATGCTAGGAGGCTGCCTATTGGGCTGGTTCTGAAAGCACCTAGTGATGCTCGTATGGCAGTGGATTGGACTGAGTTTAATTTTTTGAGCAAAGTTTTATTGGCTGTTTCATAGCAGATATCTCCATAGTCCAGTTTGCTTCTTATTAATGATTTATATAGACCTAGTAAGGTTGCAGTGTCTGAACCCCAAGTACTGTTTGATAGAATTTTGAGTAAATTTATTCTTGGTTGACATGATCGATGTAAATTTGCTAAGTGTGTTTCCCATTTCAGCCTGTAGTCAAAAGTGAGGCCCAAAAAATTTATTTCATCAACTTTAGATATTGGTTTTTCGTTTAGGTGGAGGTTTAAATTATTTAAGCATTTCTTTTTATTGAAGACGATATAGTGTGTTTTCTCAGGTGAGAATTGAAATCCTGTTTTCAAAGACCAATTTTCTAAGCTATGTAAGCACGTTTGTAAAATTTGCGATGCCAACATTACGTTTTTGCTTTTGATGTAAATAACTAGGTCGTCTGCATATAAATTTACTTTTACAGGTTTGCGTATTTCTTTAACTACACTGTTTATTGCTACGAGGAATAAAGTAGGACTTAAAATGGATCCTTGGGGTGTTCCGTTTTGAAGTTGTCTCACCGAAGATTTTTGACCATTTGCTCTAACTTTTACATTCGGATAAAGTCTGTTCATACTTATGATGAAGTGAATAACCAGATTCCTTTTAATAAAGATCCATACTAGCGGTGAATTTGAAATACCACTAAGCTGGTCCATACTTGACTTAGTAATGCAAGTAATGCAAATTTACATCCTTATAAAGTCTGTTCATACTTAAGGTGAAGTGACTAGCCAGATTCCTGTTAATAAAGATCCGTGAGTTTGAACTAATATTTTATTTATTTTTAAAGATATAAAATGTGAATTACTTCATTATTACAAATTATTATTCATCTCAATATATCATTAGTGCTATCATCATCTGAACTAATAAATTAGTTATAAATGATTTCAATATTATTCCCAATATGCATTGAATATATGATTTTTACACTTTTTCAACATGTGTGGCAGAATTTGTCCAGCTCTGTGGATCTGTGGATGGATATTAAAAACTTCGGTCTCTTCAAATCTCAGTACATCTTAATTATTAGTAGGGTGATACGTAAAATGGCAGATTTCAATTGATGTCAAGTAGGTTCTATAGGCAAGGGAAACGAAAACGGGCTTAAGGTTTTGCAATTGATTGATGGCGATTTTGTCTTGTAATTATCACTTAACTTAACCCAACTTCTTTCCGGAGTATCATTTGTGTTGAGCCCTACCAATAAATTATTAATCACGGACAATAATTCACCTGCCTTTATACAACAAAAATCAGGCCATGAATATTATTTCATTGTTTGTTTTTGGCTGGTTTTGAAAAAACCATTCGAGTCACCACAATGAGTATGAACAGACCTTATAATTCCTAATAGTCCAGTCAAAATGGATTTAACCTCGGAAATATGAGCTACAAACTTTTAAAAATATTCCGGTCATTATCTAGAGTAGCACGCATACCTCTTATGCTGGTTATTTGGATGCCCTCTCCCTTTCTATGCCCTTCAACTTTGCTCTGCTCAATTTTTAATAATTACTTTTTTTTGACAATTCACTGTACACTCTGGCGGTAAACTGACAAGTATATAAATAATTCCCAGGTTTTTATCGATCCCAATATTATCAGGAAAATATTTATCCACAACCAGTCCTATAAGCGGTTACTGAAATATGGCATAAAGCCATCCTTATTGGGACACCCGGTAAATTATGACACGATTAAAGGTTTGCTTTCATATAAAATAATTTTTTTCTCTTGATAACTCTCTTAACCCTTAACTACTATCGTGGGGTCAAATTTGACCCAATCACTTGAATTTTGGTTTGCCCCTGGTAGAACGTTTATCACACGACCTTCGCATTCCATGTATTTTCCCACTTGAGTACATACTTTAGAATGCTCCTTAGTAGTAAACAATAGGTCTGATAGTTCACACATGCTGTTGACGATTGTAGTAGTTGCGTTATTGATTAGTACAAGGAATGAAGCATTTCACCTGGCAATTTTTTAGTCCAGCATGGATTGACTTGAAATTTCAACAGAAGGTGGGTGATAGCCCAAGGATCAAAATCTATATCGAACCGAAAGGCGCTAAAGCATTGGGGGTGGTTGCCACCCCATCTCGGGCTGACATTTTTTTATTACATTTTAACCACAGGAATCGATTGAAAAAGTGATTCTAAGCAAAAAATGTTTCACACATTTTTTTTGTAAAATAAATATTTTCTAAGTTATTCGCGATTGAAAGTAACACTTTTAGAGGAAAAAATCGACGTTTTTGATATGTTTTTCGCGGATAACTCGAAAACTATGCATTTTATCAAAAAAACTGTGGAAAGCAAAAGTGTAGCTTTTAAAAAAACAAGCAAAACCATTTTTTTATAATTTTTCTAAGACCAATAGGAACCGAGATATGGCCCATCAATGATTAGCTTTTTTCCCAAATGCAAAATGTAATAGATTCAAAGTCAAATACCGGAAAAATGATGCATTTTTCGTGGAAAACTCATAGAATCTTTTTCAAAGAGCATAATTAGACCTTTCTTTTAAAATAAAAAAGGTCTGTAGCATCAAAATTAAGTGAATTATGACAAAAATAATGTCAGTACTGAATTTTTTATACATTAAAATCGGTGAAAACAACCCCCTAACTACCCCCCTAATTAAAATTGATCTTTACCCTTGTGCAATTTTCTTTGTATATGTATATGGTTAATATGTCCAAGAAGTTTGACCAATGTAAAGTTCATAGTTTTCGAAAAATTATGGCTTAAAGTAAAAAGTTAGTTTTCATAATTTTGTATTTTTTACCCTTTCTTTCAAAATAACTCCGAAAATATTAGAGGTACAAGCAAAGTTACAAAACGAAATTATAGCTTTTTCTATGACAAAAATGTTCCTGTTAGTAGATTTTTTGTACAGTTAATATTTGACGAGATATAGCCGTTTAAAACGTCTATTTATGCACGAGCACCACCTTTTTTTAGCCATTTAAACTCACCCCATTTAAAAACAGAAGGGTCTAAAGAGATTTAACTTACAGATCCTTGTAGTTCTTGAAAAACCCTACAAAATCGTTTTTGAATAAACTTTTTATCATCAAAAATGAAGGAAATACGTTAAAAAAAACCAATCGATTTCTTTTTCGAAAAATTCCAATAGTATAGTATAGTGCACTTGGAAGCATAATAATGTACAAAACCGGTTTATTCGGCAGTGGGGCGTTATATATACGAAATATATATTACAATAGTTTATAAAAACTGCAATGTTGTGAAGGGTGGTTTTTAAAGGTTGAAAAGTTACTTAATGCACGTGACACATTTTTTTTACAACAGAATTATTGAGCAAATCCCTATTAGCATTAATTATTTTTCTCTTGGCAAAAATTTTTTGTTACATATAACACTAATAACAGTTGATTTTTAAGGGTTGAAAATGTATAAAATTGTATTTTGAAATGTAACAAATTCATCATTTTACTAATTCAAACTAAATTTTACCTATCTTAAGATTTATAATGCTATTTTTTAATTTTTGACCCCTAAGAAACAATCAGGGTTCGTCGGCATGACATGATATATAAAGCAGAGGGTAAGTTGACCATCCCAAATTTTTATGCAAATCAATCAGAGGCGAAATCATTTTTTTCATGATTTTTTTTTACATTAAGCTGTAACGGGGGCTGCTTTTTAAGGGTTGAATTATGATGAAATTGTATTCCAAAGCTCAAAACAATCATTATTCAACTTATCCAAACCAAATCTTACCCATTTTCAGGTTTAAAATGTTATTTTATGATTTTTGACAAATAAGGGTAGTTTTCACCCCTAAAAACCGCTTAACGCCCTTCGGTTCGATATAGATTTTGAACCTTCGGCTATCACCTACCTCCTGTTAAAATTTTAAGTCAATCCATGCTGGACGAAAAAATTGCGAGGTTTTACCTTTTTTTGAGCTTCATTCCCTGTACTATATTATTTTATTTACTATATCAGAATGGCTGATGACTTCGTAAGAATTGGCAGAAGTAGGGTGACAACTGACAGTGTTTTTGACTTTCTCGATTCTGTGGAAGAGCCAACCGAGAATATTGACACTGATAGTGATTATAATAATAGTGATACCGATAATGAGAGTGAACACTCGGATCACGACACAGATTCAGAAAGTTGTAATACAAACATACTACTTATGTCCCAGAGGTAATGATAACAAGCTCAAAATGTCATAGAACCATCTGCAAAAGATATCTAGTTCAGAAAATTACGTGTACTATGTGGAAAAAATAGATAACACTTATAATACGTTCAAATTAATATTCTCACATTAGGCAAATACCATAACTGTTATTTTTCTTATATTCTGTACTATTATGATTTTCTTTTGTAATAGATTAAGATTTTCCTATAATCAACTACTTTTCATAGAATAAACCTTTAGTTTCATTTTTTTAAATATTTTTTTTGCTCAACTAACGTGTTATGTTTTTGATCATAAAATATTTGAAAGTTCTGTAGTTTTTATTTTAGCATCTTAATTTTCCTGAAATAAAATTTAAGTTCACAACATATCTGTTTTTCATGTGCACATTCATTGATCAAAAAAACAAGGCTCATTAAAATTTGGGTCTTCCATGACCCCACGATAGTAGTTATGTGATTATAGATATACGATAGTAGTTTCCCATAAAAATTAGCCAAAAACACCAAAAAGTACGCCCGACCAGTATTTTCCATTACGATAGTGTATATACAGATCTCGTTGAGATTCAATTCATAAAATATGCGGTTATCCAGGATCCCTGCCTCTGCCTTACCTTTTTCAGGATGATATTATGTATGTTTCTATGAAAACCGTACCATTAAGATAAAATCCAGATTCGTAGCTAAAGCGAATCGTTTTTAGATATATCTTGTTTCTTGTTTTATTTTGTCGGTTTGTATAAAATTCTAGCCTGCGATTGGGATCGTATTTCGTGAACCAATTTTTATGTGAAATTTGAATATATTTTTTGACTGTTTTTGCAGACAAGATTCAGATAGCTGCAGTTTTACTTATACGCTTGTGTGAGATTCGAAGTGGTTTTTACAATAATTGGTTTACCAGAGTTTTGACACGTCTATAGTCTATTTTTATGAATAGGACAGTATTAAAATAATGAAGCATTCGTAATCCATAGTCATATCACTTCTTTTAGTAGATAGCTAATAGTATATCGTACACCAAGGTGGTGAAGACTATTATTATTGACCGAACACCAAAATTATTTCGCGAGGTGCTTTGCCCCGAGCGGAATAAGGTGCGAGGTTTATAAATATCTTCACCACCATGGTGTATATACAATTTTTTCCACTACTAGCCAAATTTGAGAAAAAAAAATTAAAAATAATTCACAAACGCACCACGAGAAGCGTTTACCCGTCGTCTGTCTGACAAGTACACTGTCAGTTTTCGATATTATTATGAACGAACGTACAGGGTTATTCATTATAAATTACCCACCCCCTATCATCGTTATTATCACTTTTAGAAAAAAAAGTCTTAGATAAAAGTTGTTTGGTTACAGCTGAATTTTCTTAATATTCTATCAAAAGTTCAGTAGCGTGCGTATTTAAAGGGATACAAAAAGTAATAGTTATTTTTTAAATGGTACACCCTGTATATTCTCACATTTTTGGAATGGACTTTTTTTTCTGATTTCAAAAATATTTAATATGTTACCCCTACCTCGTACCGTTTTTCAGTTATGAAATGTTGAAAATCTGAGTTTTAGTAATTACTGTAAATATGAAAAAGATAATTTATCAAAGTAAGATATGAAAATGACAATTATAATTTCTTTATATGCAAAATGTCAATTAT
>CAJUYH010010623.1:0-12007 GCA_910591685.1 Galerucella tenella
GTGTGGTACTACGTGCATCCGTGCAGGAAAAAGTCAATCGCAAACCATTCAGTTTGAACATGTGACGTACTTAACAGGTAAAATAAAAAAGTCTAGGAGTGTCTGTTGAAAAAAGAACCAACTTGTTAAAGAAATTCAGGATAATATTTAGAAAAATGAGGAGCGACATAATAGCTTACCTATGTCTTTTGAAAAAATAACCAACTCGTGAAAGAAAGGGAGGAAAATATTTAGAAAAAAGGGGAACGACATAGCTTATGTCTTTTGAAAAAATAACCAACTTGTGAAAAAAAGAAAGGACAATATTTAGAAAAATAAGGAAGGACATTGCTTGATGCTGAAAATTACCCCTCGTAGATGGAAATTTGTCCCCCGTGGCTGGAAGATGACCCCAGCCAGTAGTAAATATAATCAATCGGTCAAAACATCGACAACCGACAGAAAATATTCCCCACCGGCTGATTATAGGCGATGTACTTGTCTGGCTGCAACCATCCAGAAGTTTATCTTTACTGGCAAAGTGTAGGATTTAAATGTACATACATGATCAAATAAATCCAAAGTCAGGGTTTTAAAAATGGTATATCAAATATCAACACCATATTTACATGTAGGTAGGTACCTATACATTTTCAATAATATTTTCACCAAAATGTGAACTTACCTATGTTTTCTGGTAGAAGGGTTATGGAGAAGTTATAATAATTTGGAAATTATGGAGAACAATATAGCTTACTCATGTCTTTTGAAAATTGAGTTTGTAAACTGTTTTAAATTCTTAATAATTTTTAACATCATTCCAAGTTCTTATATATAATTTATTAGCAGTAAGCATTTATTTACATGCAGTATATTACTTACTATATTGATGAATGTTTTAAACTATTTCAAAATTGAGAGGTACTCAATTTGTTGATACATTTTTAATCAGTTAAACTTTTTGTATAAAAATTATTCCTAAAAGATCCAAAATATTTTAAAAACACTGTATTTATTCATTATCAATAGGAGTACCTAGTAGTAGTGGGAAAAAAAGGGAGGATAATACATTGAAGAAATATAGGAAATAACAAAGCTACCATATGTTTTTTGGAAAATAAGTAAACACAGAATAAATTTTATAAAATAAGTATCCAACTTAACAATAATTAAAAATATTTGGAAAATATAAAACCTATTCTATTGATGAATGCTTTAAACTATTTCAAAATTAGCTGGTACTCAATTTGTTGATAAATTTTGAATTGGTCAAATTTTTGTATAAAAATTATTCCCAGAATTATCCCTAAAAGATCCAAAATATTTCAAAAACACTGTATTTATTCATTATTAATAGTAATAGTAGTAGTGGGAAATAAAGGAAGGATAATACATTGAAGAAATATAGGAAATAACAAAGCTACCATATGTATTTGGAAAATATGTAAATACAGAATAAATTTAAAAAAAAAGTATCCAACTTAACAATAATTAAAAATATTTGGAAAATATATAACTTATTCTATGGATGAATCTTTTAAACTATTTCAAAATTAGCAGGTGCTCAATTTTTTGATAAATTTTGAACCAGTTAAACTTTTTGTATAAAAATTATTCTTATAAGATCAAAATTATTTTAAAAATCTTTTTAAAAACACTGTATGCATTTATTGCTAGTAAAGAAAGAATATTATTTTCATAAAATATAGAAAACAGCAACCTATGTCTTTTGAAAAAAATATATGGAAAATTAAGAAATAGAGAATTTATTTAGTCCTATAGTAACTACCAGATAATAATATAAAGACTTACCTTTATGTAGAATAATAATCCTTGGAAATCATGGCCAAAAATTGGAAGTACACTTTGGTTCACTACCAAAAATTTCGAAAACACACAGTCTCACTACCGTAAATAATTTCGAACACACACTCCCGAAAATTTCGAAAACACACACATAGTTTCAATAACGTGAATACACACTCTCCCGTCAATTCGAAAATACTCTCATATTCCCGTAAATCACGAATATACGTTCCCGACACGACCGTATCCGTTTCAAAAATTAATTCGATACTGAAAGCGAGATTTAAAATGTATTCATTAGTCACGCTAATCAACATAAACAAGTCTTAGTCATCAATGTGATATACACTGGTCGCCCTGCTTGAAAATATAAGGATGGATTAATTTAAAAAACATTTTTCTATTTTTTTTAATATTTATAGTATACGGGGAAAGTAGAAAATCTCCAAAATAATTTATAAATAATTTTTTTATGGTATTTCACGAATTTAGACGAAAATAATTATTGTAAATTCTATTTTCAGTATAATTTTGGCGAGCAGTTTATATATCGACAAAATAAACTTGAATTATAAGGGATATTTTACTTTTCGTTTGTTGCTGTGATTCACGGAAAGAAGAAAAGAGAGGAATATCTTCTTTTTCTTAAACAGGGGATAATTTACCTGGCTTACAAAGAAGAAATATTTTATTGTATATTCGAGGGGATACTTTACCTTCATTTGTTGCTGTGATTCACGGAAAGAAGAAAAGACAGAAATATCTCTTCTTTTCTTCTTCTTTTTCTAATCAGGGGATAATTTACCTGGCTTACAGAGAATAAATATTTTATTGTATATTCGAGGGGATACTTTACCTTCATTTGTTACTCAAAAAATGAAGAAGAGCTAAAAGGTATTTTGTGTAGCTCCCTTTACAGAAGTTGCCACATTTATAAAAGTATAGACTGTCAGTTTCTTTAAAAATAACCTTATCTTGGTTAATTTTCAAGGAACTCTCCGGACAATCCGGATTCGACGCAAGGACCCTAAATCGTTCTAACGAGAACGCTTTTGGGTCTTTGCGCTGAATCCGGATTGTCAAAGACTCTCTGTGATGCTTGTGAGAGCAAGCCTCGTATATTGGGAAAAGTAGAATTCGATAGATGGCGCTCTGAAATGTCAACGTCATCTTAGCAACGAGTAAAACAAATCAGCTGCCGTATAAGCCATTTGATATTTAAGTGGTTTTATTTTGCTGTTTAAGTTATTTTCAGTGTGTGTTTTGTGAAACTTTTGCTTTTTCTATGATTGTGCTTTAGTATTTTGTGTTGTTGAACTAAATTTTGACTCCTAATATTTTTATTTTTGGAGTAATAGGTATGGTTGATATTTGTGAAAAGGACAACAAGCGTTCAATTAACTGTTAAGTTTTAGGTCTGATTTCGTGTTTTTGATTTTTGATATAATTATATCTACAAAAGTTGCAGGGGAGGTAGGTTTGTATTGAGTAATATTTTAAATCTTTAATACCGACTTATTTTCTCTTTAATCTGCAATGAAAACAAAAATTAGAATAACATAGCCTCTTCCATAATATCTCTGATTATATAAGAATATTACCTCAGAAATGATGACAGTTGAGTTAAATAGAAAAACACAGTTTTAAACTTGTCTCCGGAACAAAATTAAACAAATAAAGTACGAATTTACGGTAATTACGTTGACTTGAATGTAATACAAAAGCAATGCAAAACGAATTATTTTACTCGTTGCGTTAGTTACAATTTTTTCCGCCAGAGGTCTCATCGAATTTTACTCCGCCCAATAGTTGTTATAGAAAGTGGTAACAATAGACCACAGAATACTAAAAACGACTATTTTGACGTATTGACATTATTATTCCAGGTCCAAGAACCATAATTATTGTTAACAACATTTCAACCAGCTACTAAATTAAATTTCAATTAATAAAGATCTGGAAATTTCATCCAGGTAACTACCAATGAAGCTTCTAAAGCCAGATGTATCCCGTTGTCACCTAATCTCCTATATACTATACCAATGCTAGAATCCTCTGTTTTCTCTCCTTGTCTACTGTTTGTTAAATGTTCGGTTATCTGAAGTGCCTTGTCACATCCTGCGGAACTTTCAAACCCAAAGTTACCCGCTCTCTTCCCTGCTCTATCTAGCTTTCAATTGTTGTTTAGTGTGTAGTAAGGGGAGGGTAGCGAAAATAGGGTGGAAATAGAAATAGTAAAGGGGCTCACGTAACATTTTGTAATTATGAGAATTGTAGAAAAAGTGATTGGTAGGTAATTTTGTTGTGAATTACGAAATTATAATGTGTTAGTTGTGATAGCGAAATATTTTAATACTCAATTAATCGCCAATTAGATAGTTTTTGCCGGGCTGAACACTTATTACTGGTGAAAACTATGAAGAATATCCAGCGACATCTGTAGTTGTCGCGTATGATTGAAGATTCAGTCAATATTTGCACCAAAGATGGTACTGGTTTCTTTAATAACTAAAATTACGTTTTATAGAATATAAAAATTATTAAATTTGACATCATCCTTAACTAAGCATTATTTCCCTCTACTAAAAAATGTCGTTTGCAGGAGAGGGTACGAATTGTTGCAGTAAAATTTGTTCTGTTGTGTACGGCACGGATAAACACAGCCTACCTACTCTGAGATAGAGCTCATGTGTCTTTGTTTTGTTGGTTTTCAATAAACCAAATGTTATTTTACTTTCTACTGATAAATGGGTCTTGCAGTAGCGTAACTTCAAATCCGGGCCCCGCAAGGATTTTAGCAAATATAAATGAACAAATAAATCGTATAAATGCATTTACAAATAAAGGGCTGGCGCCTAGGGTCCCGCAGGGCCTCCAATATGTATAGGTATTCTGCAACACGTTAAAAAATGTGTAACATAGCCCCAACTTACTAGGCAACCCAATACACATATTGTAGATGTATTTCTGAATCAATGAGTATTTATTAGTATGACACGCTACATATTGTACTTCCATAATAAGGATTCAATAAATTATTTAACATGTACACAATAGAATGAGAAATGTATCCAATTTCTATATAAATATAGCCTTTGTATATGAGACAGCTCCAACTAATTATGCAACCCAACATACACGTTGTGGACCATAGATAACCTACTTATGTTGTCTGTGATAGACTTCTTGTAGGCACCGTAGAATTAAACTAAGTAAGCGATGTATTTCTGAGTAATGTCAATAAGTTTTTTTTAGTAGGCAAGTAGAAAAACTTGTATTGTCTTGTCGGTATGTTTCGAATTAGTGCGTGCTAGAACATTATTAAAAACTATTTTATGTCGTAGTATGTATACTTATTTAAGGAAAAGAAAATGTTCGTGTCGCGATATGTTTATAAACTGTATAAGTGATATTCGGGAAAAATAGTGGAATACTCTTTGTAAGTACTCTTGTTTTTTTTAATTCAGCAAATAGTGATATTTAATTCTGGTACCTTAAAACAGGTACCTATTTAATTTTCAGTAGTCATGCTTATATAATCTGAAATATTACTAATTAAGTTTGTTATGTTATGGATATAATAAAATTTAGTAAGTTATTTTCAGGTATATATTAATATAAATTGAAATTTTTGAAATCTTTTAGGTCAATTTTGTAACATTCACCGGTTGTCGTTTATTATTCTAGAAGTGCTGCCAACTCAGTAAAAAATTTCTTACAGTGTTAATAATATTCCGTCTAATTATAATTTGTTTGAAATTGGATAACTTAAAAATGAGAAAACTTTGAGAATTTACAGAAAATAATTAGTAGAGTAAAGGGATCCGTATAACTGTAAAGTGTTTCCGAGGGTCATCGTCCTCGTATAACGATTTTAGCTCGTTACCCACAAAATCCTCTAATTATTTCCTGAAACAGAAACCCTTTAACACACCCCTTGACAACAATCATCTTCTCTTCTCTTTTGAACTTTTCTCGTTTACGACAAAAACACTCCACGGAAGATGATCATACGATTTTACGGTGGATAACTATAAAATGTCATACTCATTAATTCATTGGGCATTATAGTCAATTTATATACATTATACTGGACATTATAGTTTGTCATATAGTTGTCAGATTAAACCAGTTTTATTTTTATCACAATTTTACAAACAAGAGTGTTTATGTACGGTGCTTTCGTCCAATACGTCATTGCTCTCGTCCAATACATCATCGCTTTCGACCAATACGTCATTGCATTCGTCCAAAACAAAGCACTAGGTACTTTCCATTGATAATGAGTCGTCGTAAAGTTTGAGCGTCAGTGGTGGTTTTTCATCCATTTCAAAGCTATAGAGTTACACTATTACAATCATTTTCGTAAGATTTTGTTGGCATAGTTACCAACTGTGAAATTTTTATACGGGGTGTCCCACGACGAGTTAAAACTATCTGTATATGGCAAAATACTTATGGTAAAATCATGAAAATTTCTACGTTTCGGTTTTCGGATGCGATCTTTTTAACTAAAATATTTTCAAAGATGGCAGACTTCTGGTTCTACCGGAAGTGGAATGTAACTTTGTTATTTTAAATGGAACACCCTGTATATTAATACATTTTTTAAATCTACGTAAAATTTGAGTATAGTTTTGTCTGAAAACTTTTTTCGAAAAATGTATACTTTTTGAGTTATTGATTTTTTTATAAAAAATTTGACCGTTGCAGACCTTTACAAATTATTTTTTTAAGAGGATACCCTTAAAGATATGAAAATGGTTTCTGTTCGGTTGCTTTTAGCAAGGTTAGACCTATTTGAATCTATGTTGAAACTTTTTTCATTTTATACAGGGTGTGTATAAAAAGTGTTCAAAGTTTAACTTCATAAATATCAACTTTCTTTATTTTTCTAAATAGAACCACCCGGTTTTTTCCATTTTAATGCATTCAGGGGTAAAAAAATAAGGCAAATTCATGTATACTTTCCTATACCTAAACCTTACCGTTATCCATATATTAAATGTTTTCTGTAAATTTTTAGAGATCTTACTGCAAATAAAGCACACAATGTTCTTGTAACAACTTTGCCATATTTACCATGAATTGAAAGCAAATTTACATAATCTATTTTATTTCTTAGTGCTTGTATCAACATTCAACGGGTCAAAATAAAATTTAGACCACACCTGCATCTCTCAAAATTTACAAAAAACATTCAATATCTGGATAACGGTAAGATTTAGGAATAGGAAAGTATACATGAATTTGCCTTATTTCTTACCCCTGAATGCATTAAAATGTAAAAAACCGGGTGGTTCTATTTAAGAAAATAAATAAATTTAATATTTATGAAGTTAAACTTTGAACACTTCTTATACACACCCTGTATAGAATGAAAAGTTTTTCAACATAGATTTTTTTCCAAAAAAATCAATACCTCAAAAAGTATGTATTTTTCAAAAAAAGTTTTCAGGCAAAACTATACTAAAATTTTACATAGATTTCAAAAATGTATTAATATTCTATTCAAAATAACAAAGTTGCATTCGACTTCCGGTAGAACCGGAAGTCTGCCATCTTTGAAAATATTTTAGTTAAAAAGATCTTATCCGAAAACCCAAACGTAGAAATTTTCATAATTTTACTGTGAGTATTTTGCCATATACAGATAGTTTCAACTCGTCGTTGGACACCCTGTATAGTTTCAGTGTAGGTTTATTAAATACTTTTTCAACTGAAACAATCTACAAAAGAATTTTAGGTTGTGGTCGTATAAATCCTACAGGCTGCCAAAACTAGTAATTTTCGCAATAAATTCAATTCTAACATTTAATTCAATGAAAACAGCTAAAACTAGAAGTAAACTGTTTTCTGTGGCACACTATACAACCTACTTTCTTATTAAATCTAAGTGCTCTTCTTACTAAGATTGTATCTCCCTTTTATACGGATTTTCTAATGTAAATAATAAGCATAAAGTGATTTTAATTGCGCCTTGAAACGCTTTAACCAAGTTGCAATTACACTTTCCGTTTTCTCCTTTATACAATTGCATCTCGGGCATGCCACTGTAATCGGTTGAAAGCAGTCCTTGTTATAACAGCTATCCCTTTTAAATTAGAGGACCAGTTTTACACCTGTGTTCTGGTCTGTTGGTATTGCACTTTTATGATTTTAGGGCTGATCTCTTCAAATCTCTTTTTCAAATTTCAGTTCGAAATTCATTGCCTTCATGGCTCTCTCTCTAACACACTGTTTTCCCTATAGTGGTCGTAGAACTCTCTTAACCCATCTACTAAGTTTTCCAAATTCTTAACTTCTTATTGTCATAAACTAATAATCTATCGGCTTATCGGTGTGTTTGATATTCCATTGATTTATGTAATTACAGTTGGTTCGGTGAATCTTTTCCCATGCGTCATCATTCATATACAAACGCAATACATCAATACATTAAATTACACGTAGGTCGTAGATTGATGTTTTAATTAGGATGTGGCTAAAATGACGGTGTGCATTATTTATTGAAGCTAGATATTTGTAAATATTTCACAGCCATTTAGATACCTAAACCTTTAGTTTGGAAAAACTGTTAGTATTCCAGAGTTTTATAGGGTTATTCTGCAAATTTACTTGCATAAGAGTTAGAATTAATAACAATTCCCTCTGTAGAAACTTTGCAAATCAGAATTGCCTTTTTAGTGTTATGGCTAGCAACCATTACTATTGGGCCGTCCCACCCATAGGGTTCAACAATGAAAAATAGAAATCTTTTGGGTTGTGAAAATAAATAAGAAATATTTTGAATATGTATATTTAAGACTCATAAATATTATATACAATAAATTTAATTTAATTTTCTTCATAGAATCAGAGCTATCACCAGTATTTATATCTATGGTAATTGGTTGAATGCTAATATCAACTATATTTTGCTCTCGGGCATACCACTTTTCTATAATTTCATGAGTATGCCTAACACATTTTTCTCAAATTTGTTGATCACATATTTATAACAGAGCTATCTGAATACCCATCTTTACTAATATAATTATTGTAATATGATTTGCAATTTGCCAAATTAATTCAATAGCCTTGAATTCACAATGATATGGCGGTAGTCCCAGCACTTCATGACCATGTTCTCGTAGTAACTCATCAATTTTATAGGTACACGTTTCCTTTTCCATTCGTTTTCGCAATTTGTAGCAATTCAGGTTTTGGTTTTGTGTCAAACTTAATGTTGTTTGTTGTCAACCATGTAACAATGTAATTTTTTGTCGAATTAGTAGAAGGTTACTTTTCTAAAAGAGTACTATGATATGGAGCATTATCCATAACAATAAGAGATTGCTCTTCTGAGTTGGGAATTAATTGAGTAGGTACTTATTTATTTCATAAATATTTCATTGTTCCGTTCTCCATGGTAATCAGCTTCTGTAGATTTTGAACAGAATAATAAACTTGCTTTAGGGACAAATCTTTTGGTAGAACCAGCATGAAAAATTATAAAACGTTTACCATCATCACCATCTGGTTTACGTACACTTTTAGTGCTGTAGTATTGCCAAGAATATGTCCTCCATTTCTTTTTTCTTACTCAAAATACTCCAACATATTTAGAACAGGCATAGCTATTCTTAAAAAAATCATTCGTAAATAGTTCTGGTCTTTCAGAAAATCAGGTTAATATTTTCTACATTGGTGGAAGCAGAATATGTTTCATACAATTCACTTTGATGGAATTCTATCCATAACTATCCATTAAGGTTAGTTTTCATTGCGAAGTAAATAAATAATAAGTAGATAAATAATCTTTACTTACCACAATAATTCGAACACTCGGGTGTATAGTTTGGCAAGTTTATCTGTAGCTACGGGGCGTCGGTAAGAGGGGAGGAAAAACATGGCGTATATCTGTCAAACGTACAAATGGCGTACGGTACCTATTTTACCAAGTAAAACTGAAATTACAAAGGTAACTGACAATACGAACACCACTGGATAAATCAATATCAGTCAATTGACGAAGTGAGAGGGAAGAACATACGCACGCGCTTGCCAATAAGAAGTCACCTGGTCGATAAAAATCACCAATTATGTAATCGGAGGGTGTGGTCATTATGGTTTTCGTACAACGTTGCCAGAGCTTTGAGAATCCCATAACAAATTTGGAAAAGTGTTCTCTTTTAATATTCATAAATTGGAAAATAATGTTAATAGAATAAATCCAACGAAACAAGCACATTATAAAATGAACGTTCAATCATATTTTTAATATTGTTAATAATAAAAAGACCCATTTATAATTATTATCACTACATAATCAGTTCTTCTATTTTTTCATAGTTAAACATGGCAATGTCGAATGTTTCGACTGCATTCCTTTCACGGTTTCAGATAAACTTGCCAAAGTATAAGTAAGTCGTTATAACAACTGTTTTCTCAATTAAATTTATATGCAAGGGGGCAAAAAAGTGAGTAAAAATGTGAAATAAAAATGTAAACAAAGTCTTTGGTCTGTCAACGTACAAATTCGCGTTAAACTTATCGTCGACATTCATCATATCTTATATTATGTTGTAATGGAACAAACGGTTTCATTTAGGGGGTTTAGATTCTGTGAGTAGGAAAGAGACGTACCCCCAGAGACGTAATTTCATACATGGGAAAAGATTCACCGAACGAACTGTATACAGAGTTCGGCAAAAGTCCGGGACCGGACAAATATCGAAGAAAATATAAATTTTGTGGAAAATCTATAGTACTCCTCCATAATCGTTTCCTATACCTAAATACAGAGTGTTCCGAGTTATGCTGACTTTTTTGAAAATGTGAACATTTCGAAAAAAGTTAATAATAAATACAATCAACGAATGTCCAACTATTTAGATGTAGGAGAAAATTTGGTAGAATTTTTTATATCAATGAGTTATTAATTTTTTTCCGAAATGTTTAAAAAAAAATTTTTAAAAAAAGGCAATATAACTCGGAACCCTCTGTATTTAGGTATAGGAAACCATTATGAAGGAGTATTATATTTTTTAGGGGCAATCAGAAAATGCAATAAAATATAGGGTGCTCTGTAACAAAAAATATAACTTTGATACGCTACACTTTATTGGAACACCCTGTATGTTTCAAAATATTTTCAAATGATAGTTTAAGCTGGAGTAAAATTTGTGGTACAAAAAGATTTTCCAAAAAATTCCAAAATATTTGTCCGGTCCCGGACTTTTGCCGTACTCTGTATAAGCAAAGTTTGTTCCAACTAACTCACAAATGCATATTGCAAAATTTGCATTATGATCAAAGTTTATTTTCGCTGCATCGGTAAATACCATCCTAAATAAACATTAGATGTGTAATGTTATGCAACGTTGAAGTTCAGATCTCACATCAAAAGCCTAAGTATTCCTTACAACAACACGTGGGGAAAGACATGAAGACGATCTTAAAGGGATTATGTTTGTTGAGGACAGTTTAAGTCAGGAGAAGCTTCCCTGAAATATTATTATATCAAACATTTTGATCCAGGGCTAGTATTTAAAAGTAATTTGTATCTTACGTGTATTAAACTAGACTGTGGTCTATACGTTTGGGTTTGGGCTAGGTCATAGGTACGGAATCAATAACAGTAGACTGCGTTGCACGTAAGAAGAACCAACGTAGTGGTATGCGTAGTGCAGTGGTAATTGTTGTCAAAGCCGGCGCCATATTGTAAAATTGACACAATAATAAAAAAATGGATGTCGCTTGTAACGCCAATGGCATGAAAGGTTGGTACGAGCGACATAGATAAACAAGACCGATTTAGGCTTTTGCGCATGACAGTTGGCAAACTTTACATGGCTTCTTCTTATGTGAAACGGAGTCTAAAACAGTTGCCATATAATAAAGTGTTCTACAAAAATTGAGAAAGATCACAAATTCGGAGATTGCGTTGTCAGTCAAACAGCGTACAGGGTTATTCATTATAAATTACCCACCCCCTATCATCGTTATTATTACTTTCAGGAAAAAAAGTCTTATATAAAAGTTGTTTCTAAGATACTCTAAAACTCTTCGTATAATAGCTAATGCTCCATGGTTTATAAGCAACCACACATTACATACTGATCTCGGTATTCCAACCATCAATGAAGTTATTCAGGCATCAGCCATGAGAAACAAAAACCGCAATGAAAACTATCAAAATCCACTAATATCCAACCTTTATACTGATCCAATGGAACAG
>CAJUYH010010624.1:0-12006 GCA_910591685.1 Galerucella tenella
TTAATTAGTTAATTAATTCAATCTAATTACCAACCTAGAATATTATATTTCGGAATTACATTTTACATTACATTTTTTTCGCCTTCTGTGATTGAAATAAGTAATAAAATAAAATTGAGTTTTTATGTTATTTAGGTATTGTTTCTTTGATTTCTTTGATGAATAGGAATAAATAAGATTTCCTTGATAATATTATATCGTATCAAATCACATTTCTTTATTGCTTTTTTTGTTTTTTTAATAGTGAAATACAGGATATTTTTTATGAACCACGTTCTTGAATGAATTTCTGTAACCAACTGTAAACCAAATGACTGCAGATATCCTGAATTTTACATAAAAAAAGAATATAACTATTGCTGATACAATGTATCTTTCCTATCACTTTGTACCTGCCACTTTGTACCTGCCACTTTGTACCTGCCACTTTGTACCTGCCTCTTTGTACCGGACATTTCTGACGAAGTAGCTTTCCATGCGAAGTCGCTTTCTATGTAGTATTATGAACTAAATTTCCATGGATTAACCTCAAATACCTGTCCGAAGAAACCAATGAAAGTAAAACAACGTAAAACAATAAACAACGTAAAACAGCATTCATTCACAGTGATATTAGTTTTAAAATCGTTATACAACTTGTAAATTTAACAACGTTGTTCATATTCTTTCCCTTCCAGGTTTGATGATGGAGAGTTGTTAGGTGAAAAACAAGTCGACTAATATTATTCAGGGTGGCGCCCACTTACCTTTCTTGGTTAACTTTAATTACATTCCTTAACTTGATTTATCAACTCATTAAATTTATTTGGTTTCTCAACTTCATCTATTATCTCATTAACTTCAATAACTTAAATAAAGTAGGATTACCCGCGAACCGGTAAGACTACTCCCTGAACTGATATTAGTTTGGTCTCCGAATTCACACCTGAGGTGCTCTCAACATTGAGTCGCCGTTGCAATTTATCTTGCCCTAATATTTTAAATAAATAATAGGTTACAAAGTGTTTAAAATGTCTGCATCAACTGTAATCTGTAAATGTTAAACATTGGTCGCTAATAGCCTACATGGCTGATGCGGTTACTAGTGGATTCAATTAATACTTGTCTCTTGTCAGCGAAATTCAACGGATTCGTTTTTTTGTGTCGGCGAGTGTATTATGTATGTATGTATATTTTTCAATACTTTCAACTAAAATACAAAGCTTATTTTATGTATATTTTTTTAGCCAAAAGTTTCTACAACGATCTTGTTTATGCAAATCAACACAGTCTGGATTATCTCCTATTTCAGGAAATTCATAAAATCGTATTTGAATTAACTGTTAACCGTTGAATTGTCGGTATAAACATTTTAATGGGAGCTGTAAAGATTTGTTAATGTTTTGAAATGTGGAAATATTGGATTCAAATAAAATGGAACTAGGGCGTGTATAGATTTAGGAAAAGGAAATTTCCCAGATTGTAGAATTTTGTAGGTCATTTGGATTAAGATAGATGTCAGCCATTTTTATCCTGAACTAACTCTAACATCCCAAAGAAGAGAAAAGAAGAAGAAGAAACTGAAACTGTTTTATGCAAATGACGACTATTGACAACTTCACATTTAAGCTTGTGACGTATCTTTATTATAAGTTGCATAATTTTAGTAAAATTTTGTTCCCATTTTTTTCTGTTAATATGAAGAAAAATAATTTTATATTTAAATGTCCCATTATCTAATGAAACGTGGGATTGAAATTTAATGTTAAACTCCCTATTGCACTTTCAGTTTTCGATAAATTATTTAGGTTTGTATCACTATTGAAGGAATCACGGTCCATCGGATCCATATACCATCTGGTTTATTTCCCATGTATTTGTTTATCATCCCTCCGATTGTTTAACAGACCGAACAAAAATGTTATGATTGCAAATCGTTTTTACGTCCAACCCCTGTCAATAATCCCGCATTATCCCTAGTTCAATTTGGAAAGAACAAGGATTGAACACATGGGCGCCTCGAGGACAGTAAATTCACAAAAAAATAAATTTTCCTATGAATTTAAATATATACATTCTAATATAAAAACGTAGTCTATATGTGCTTGAATAATGGCCCAAACGATCCTTAGGCGCGAAAATTATTTTATCTACGACCACCTTTAAAATTAGGCATTTATGAACCAAAAAAATATGTGTGGTATCATACATTTTATATGGGATTTTCATTATAACATACGTTAAAAAGCGTGCGTAAATGAACAACGCTTTTTATATGGGACTTTCATTATAACACTCTTTTTTAGCTACGTAATT
The DNA here is from genome assembly GCA_910591685.1 of Galerucella tenella. Lineage (NCBI taxonomy): Eukaryota > Metazoa > Arthropoda > Insecta > Coleoptera > Chrysomelidae > Galerucella > Galerucella tenella. The sequence goes on from CAJUYH010010624.1 coordinate 2,296, forward strand.
ATCTATTTGCGTTGAATTTAGTCGTTTGTTCTATTAACTTTTGTGCTGTCAGTAAATTTGGCAGAAGTATCAGACATAGTGAAAAATATTTGTTACCTTAAAAAAGACAAATTACCCAATGTTATAATTAGTAATTTGAATAATTGTCCTCATTTTACTGTACATATGAATTTGAATAATTAGAAATCGTTGTGTATATATTTGTTTATTGAAAATTTATATTTATGTTTTTCAACCCCTTCAGAGCACATTTTTTTTTCTTCATGTGGTCGTGGATAAAGTTTTGTATGACACTTGTGCGTGAAGTACTTTTGCGCACTCGTTGCGAAAAAGGCACTCGCTACGCTCGTTCCTTGCATTTTCGCAGCTCGTGCGCAAAAGTATAACTTCACTTTTAGATATATTTGTATTAAAAAATAGTATATTACATAACGTGTGCGGAAAGTGACATTTTTCACACGAGTGGGAAATATTGTAGCACGAGGCATGAGCCGAGTGCGACAATCACACGAGTGTGAAAAATTACTTTCGCACGAGTAATGTACAGTATTTTTCCTACGATCACGTGATAATTTCACCAAATAATGTGTAATCAACATCTGACATATTAATACACAAAATGTTACAATTAAAGTCAACATGATTGATTTCAAAATTAACAATAACTATCAATAGTGACAAAAATTCAAGTAGTTTAACTATATAATATAGGTAGGTTATTACAATTATTAATTGGTTGGATAATTATAGAAATTGAAAGTGAAATTATTATTGTTCATCATACTTCATACATACTTATCATGAATACCTTTCAAGATGATTACATTTTCCTACTAAAATAACAGGTGATTTTGATTAGTTGGTACAACATCGGACTTCTGACGAAGAGCTCGATCCTTGAACGAGCCCTAAATTTTTTTTTAACAAGAAAATGACAAAAATTTCACTTTTCAAATAGATCGCTTCAAATTTAGATATTACATAGGTAAATCTAGTTAAAAATTTATAATATATTTGACAGCTTGCCAGTGGCCAATCTTAATAAAAATTAATTTGACAGCTTTTTTAGCCGTACACGTACGGATAAGTTTTTTATCCGTACGCGTATGAATAAAGGCCACTTTCCATAGAACTAGACAGTGCGATATATGTCACTTTCCTATGTGATCGTAGGAAAACTTTTTAGATTAGAAAATTCTCAATATCCCTATTATCAAAAGAAAAATACTTAACAAAAGTATAATTCATCAAAAATCCTCCCTTGTAACGTCATTGATGAATACAGTCTTGCAACCATTGCTACAGATACAGCCGGAAAAGGATGATAATATTAAAGGGATGGGGACGGTTTATGAGAGAGAGTGGGTATAGATATTGCTGGTTAGTTTCCGAGTCATTAGGCCAGATAGGCGGAAAATTGGGCTTCGATGCGTTGATATTACAGAGGAAGGATCATTGAAGTTTAATACAGAAATATTCGCGAGTTTTACTTATAAAACTTCTAAAGAGAGAAAGAGATTTTATTAAAGAAAATCAAATGAAAAGCAAAAACGTTTTACTCGCGGTTATTGCTTGAAGAAACCAATAAGTGTGCTGGATATTTGCTTTTATATTGTAAATAGGGGGTGTTTCAGAAATAAATATTACGACTTTTAGGTACAAAACGAAGGAATAAACATATTGGGGATATAGTCTCTGGTCAATTTAGCCTCAAAAATAGTGAAACATATAACAAAAATTTTGACAGATACCTTGGGTATACTTTTAGAAGTGAAGTGTTAAAAGTCCCCAACTAAGTCCCCTGCTAAAACAGTTATTTGTGGTAAAAGCTCAAAGTTTTCGGTTTAACACTATATTTTTTCAAAAAACTAGCTTAAACCAAAATTGTACATCATGAAATTATTCATAAAAATGAGCCTTATACATCTAAGAATCACCATTTATGAGATAACGCAATTCTGAAATTAAAATGAGTTATAATCCATACAACATGCACACATTTCCACACCACCTGGAAGGTAATGCTTTTTTGACGTGGTTTCCCCGGTAGACATAGTCCATTTACTGCATATTGGAGAATGATATTGACATTGAGTGGCGATATTGTTAGTGGTTATTGATAAGCAGTATGGTTCAAATACCCTTCTTGGTGTGCGTCATCGATTGTTAATCACCTTCTAACACATTACGTAGGAAGGAATGGAAAATAGGCAGATCTGTGATAAATCCTAATCAAAATATCCAAATAATAAATCGTTTAAAATTATTACAAACGTTAACCCTAATCTTTCAGGTAGAAAATTTGATTGGTCGATGTTTGGAATACGCGCAAGCGCGACCTATCAATAGGGAGAAATTAATCGATCAAAATAGAATGCAGACCTACCTTTCGTAGCGGCAATGTGTCTTACGTCTTTTTCTAATGTCCCAACAACATGAAAAGTCAATATTGATCTTACTGTCATATTTATTTAAATAATACAAAAATATGCCTAGATACACGAAAAAACATCAGCATTTTGGAAGTTCTCAAGTATCTTCAGTTAGAAAAAGAAGCTGGTAATTATTAATTTAATAGCCTTTTCGAATTTGGCTGAATTTCAAAATAGCAAATAAAATAAACGACATGCCGAACACCCGGATATACGTCACAAACGATGACGCACACCAAAAAGGCTATTGTATGAACCATATTATCGATTTCTATTGATATGTTAATCTAATTGATTCATTTGATATTCTTTTCTCATACCAATGTTGATTGAATACTCCTTGTTGATTATCGACGAAACAAACAAATCATCACTTTTTCGGCTTTTCTGTGATAATAATTTGACTAACCTAACCTAACGTTACCCCCACTATAGAGCATCAAGCACGATTTGTAGCAATTGTCATCATATTTAGCGTCAGGAGCTACTAAATTAACCTGCAGAGAGAAGCGGGTAAACATACAACACAGCTCCACCCACCACGTCAAATTTAGTAGTTGAGGTGCGCATGCGTCCAAGCAGCCTTTAACCTTCTATTCGATGTGACTGAATATGAGCTGATTAGCGCAGTTGGTAGGGTATTGAGCTTACAACTCAGAGGTCGTAGGTTCGAAACTCGGTTAGGTTCTGGTTTTTTAGTTGTTTTTTTTAGTTATTCCCTATTTTCTGATATTTCTATACATAGTTACACTTTGATCAACCGGGTTTGGGCCTGGGTTTTCTTGTCTTTTTTTAGTTTTATATTTCTGATATTTACATGTTTATTTCAATGTTGTTATGTTACTACTAAATTTGGCAAAGTCTTGAGTCATGCGCAGTTGAAAGAGCCGTGTTGTATGTTTACTCGCTCCTCAGAGGACTAGCATATCATAGCTCGCAGGCATTATTCCAATGAATACAAGGTATAATGTAGATTATGCTGTATATCTAAGGAGACGTGAAACCGAGGTCCCGAGTCCATGGATGTTGGGCTCGATAAAGAAACCTACCACTGGTTGGAACACTAGTGAGCTTGGCAAAATTTCCGTTTAGGTGTTTAGCCTCAGTCGCAGAAATAAACCGACGTTAAATAACCGATTTAAAAAATGTATTCGCTGGGCTTTTAGAATCGCGAAATAGTGATTCTTAGATAAAAAAGTATAGGGTACATTATTGTAGATATTTTTATGATCTACAATTTTGAGGTGGGCTAAATTTTTGATAAAATGCACTGTTAACGAGAAACATTCAAAAAACCGAAAAATTTTAACTTTGTCCTCGAAAAAGCTGTCAAAATGTTTGGTATATAATAATAAGGAATGAAATTGCTACATACCTAAATCTTTCAGACGCATATTTATATACCGGGCATTTCTTTCTAATTTATAAGTAAGAAAACTTCATAGTGTATGTTATAAAATTCAATGATATTGTTTTTGTTGAAAATCTTCACATAATTCGGAAAAAAATTACATTTGATTAAATAATCTCACCATTATGGCGCCCGAACCATCCAATCCAATCTAAATTATCTCATTAAAAAGTAATCTCACTCAATTAATCACATTATTAACATCATTATACTCATGAACATATGGATAATGTGTCTTTATCGTTATCCATCCATATCTTTATTAAACATGCGAAGGTTGGCGTCCTTATATAGTTCCGATCGATTAGTTTGCGAATCATTAAGAAAGAAGAAGATTTTAATTTCCGCTTACTTCTTCATCCGACATATTCAACCACATAATAATAGATAAGTATCTGGGCCGAGCAACGAGCTATATGGGCAATTGACTACACAAATTAGAAAAGTACTTTGAAATATTCTGGCGCTTATGAATTCTTTATTTTTTGAAACTTCTCTTTCACTGAAATAGTGTTCGCCGTTTATATTCATGTCATTCCACTGATATATTTAATAACAGCGACAGGTATTTTCGAAGGAAATATTGATCTATGATAATTTTTTAACGTTTTACGAAACCAATACAAATTTTCAATTTCAGTAATTCATATACAGGGTGTCCCGTAAATAAGTACCGTAAATCAGAGGCATGATAGATCGTTGAGAAATATTTAAAATTCCCGAATGCAATTTTTCTCTAGCCTTCTTGGTTTGTGAGAAAGAGGTTGTTAAAAGGGGCAGAAGAAATACACATTTTATTTCATTTCTTCTTGGGGGATGGAAATATGAATTTTAAATTTTTTGTAAATCTATTTTTCTTCAAAACACATCAACAGTATTAATTATCGTTATCCTAATTCGCAAATGTCGGAAGTCCAGTTTGACTGATTTTACAGGGGAGGATAAAAAAGTCTTATTGGGTTGAATTATTAGTGGTTGATGATTCTATTTTGGTAAACTACGTAATTTAGGGTTAGAATCTGTTATTTTAAAACTGTTTTTAGGAGACAATAGTTATTTACGTAGCTAGTTATGAAAAGAGCGATATTGTCAAACAAGCGTAATATTTGCCAAAACGAGCGCTAGCGAGTTCTGCAAATTACACGAGTGGAACAATGTCGCTCTCTTCATAACGTGTTTACGTACAACGTTTTATCTAATTCCGCGCTTTTATATTATTTAATAAAATCTTCAATTACAATGGTAATAATAAAGTGGATTAAAATGGTGTTAGAAGTATTGTTACTATGAAGTATTCACCCAGAAAATTGACTAACTTTAAATAACTGTGTCCTTAATAATGTTTTTTCAATGTTTATAAATCTTAAAATACTATTGAATTAAAATTATGGGGTAATTGTCAGTTTAAATAATGAAATAATTGTCAGTTTTGACAGTACCTACCTAATTAATAAATTATTCTTTGGAAGTCATGTAGTATCTTCATGTTGAAACTCAAACAGTTACGTAAAGTTTTTACATAACTTCTTTTCATAACTGATATATGAAGGTTATGAAAAATGTGACGTTACCTAACGTCAAGGAGTGACTTAAAGTGTCACATTTGATAGCGAAATTAGAAACAAAAAAATTTTAGGATAGTATTAAACGAGATGGTGCCAAAAACCCAATTTTGGCAAAAATGGACTTACGACATTTGCGAATTAGGGTAACGTTATGTCAAATTGGGGCTGTAACCCAAAAATCCTAAGCTGGATGTACACTGCCATAGTGAGACAAATCATCACTTATGGAGCCATTGCCTGGTGTAGTAGAACTAGCCTATTGACGACGAGAGAAAACCTCTCCAAAATTCAAAGACTAGCCTGTATATGCATTACAGGAGCAATGAGAACATGCCCAACGGCAGCCATGGAAGTGATTCTCAACCTCACCCCTTTACATATGGTGGTGGAAAGTGTTGCAGAAAGAACAAGATACAGACTAAGTAGAGAGGGAATCATTAAAAAAAACACCTCCTCACTTCTTAGAAATCAGACAACCTGGGACATGTCACAAGACGGTATGATGAAAAAATATAACTCTTTAAAGAAATTCGTTACGGAAATGAGCAACAAGAAGGAATGGGATTCAAATACCATTATCAGACTTGGAAAGAATGCCATTCAATGGTACACAGACGGCTCAAAAGCAATAGAAGGAACTGGGATAGGAGTGTTCGGGCCAGGAACCAAACACTCTGAAAGCTTGGGAAAAACCCCAAGTATCTTTCAAGCGGAAATCCACGCCATAAGAAAGGATACAGAAGACAAAGGATTATCATAATGTCGGATAGTCAAGCAGCCATTAAGGCACTGAGCTCTTATGTAATAAGTTCCAAAATGGTGTGGGAATGCCTAGACAAACTCAATGAACTAGGCGAGAACAACATAATCACCTTACTATGGATTCCAGGACACACTGGAATAGAAGGAAATGAAATAGCAGATGAACTAGCAAAGAGGGGGACTGAAATACCTTTCTGGTGGCCCGAACCCTTTTGCGGAATCAGCCCCAATGTAATATTGGAAGAAATAAGTAAAGCCGAGAAAAAGAGAAGATCTGACCATTGGAAAGATCTAGTAGGGCTTATACAATCAAAGACTCTTCTGGGTGGCTACAAGCTGCTGAGATCAAAAGAATGCATAAGTCAAAGTAAAACTGCGCTAAGAGTTTTAACAGAGATCCTAACAGGACATTGTCGCCTGAATGGGCACCTGAAAAAGCTCAAAATAGTGGAGGAAGAAGAATGCAGATTTTGTGGAATGGAAGAAGAAACCTCTATCCACATACTTTCCAACTGCACAGCACTCCAGAATCCTAGAGCACAGCACCTGGGAGATTACTGGATAGAAGAGGAACATTTGCCTAAGTTGAAGCCTGCAGACATCCTAAAATTCCCCCGGGAAATAGGACTAAAGGAACTACTAGTTTCTGAGACTCTCCTCAGAAACTGAGTAGAAGTGAGGGGGCACAATAGATATTTTAGGTCTCAGTGAATGTCACCCCAAAAATCACACATACATACATATGTCAAATTCTAATAAACCAGTGGCGTAGTACGAGGGGTTCGTAAACTTTTATTGTACCATATTTTTGAAACACCTTGTATTTATACCTAAAGACTTTTGTATGTTCTTTATTAAAATTCCCACGAAAGAAGTTACTCTCTATTGAACTCGATAGAACACTCTATTATCCAGATTTGTTACTTTTTATTAAAGTTGTTTTTTTTAAGTTGTTTTTTCTTAAATAAATTTGTAGTACCTACTTGAATATCACTTACAAACAATTTAAACACAAACGTTTCTCATGAGTTTGTTATTCATAACTATTTAAGGAAAGATGAAGTGTTTAGAAAATATTCAGGACTACTACAAATTTATTATTTAAAAACATTACAACATAAAAAAGTGTCTTACTGCAATAAAAAGTGGAAATATGGAAAATGGAGTGTTCTATCAAGTTTAACAAAGAGTACCTTTTATGTAAAAAATTTAATGAAAAATTGCATACAAATGTCTTCAGCTCTCAATACAGGGTATTTCAAAAATATGGTATAATAAAAGTTTATGAAATCCTCGTACCACGCCACTGGCTTATTAGAATTTGACATAATTAATACTGTCGATGTGTTTTGAAGAGACAATAACCTACAAAAAATTCATATTTGTACTTCCATCCCCCGAGAAGGTATGAAATAAAATGTGAATTTCTTCTACATCTTTAAACAGCCTGTATTTCAGAAACTAAGAAAAGTTGCATTTGGGTATTTTAAATATTTCTTAACGATTTATCATGTCTCTAATCTACGGTACTTATTTGCGGGACACCCAGTATACGCTCCCGACGACATTATTCCCATTAGTCATGGAATACCCTGTGGACTTTTTTTGAATCCAGTTAAAGGATAAACTATGTCCATGCCACTCGATTATCCATCGTTAATGTATGTTTACACCAGGTCACCATCAGCTTTTATTACTTCTCTGTCGTACAAAGAAGTTAGTTACACATACACACAAAATTTTATGAACTGTTTCGAAAGGTTCTTAAAATTTTTATTGCTCTTATACCGTAAACAATTAGTCGAGTTACGATTCGAAGGGAAGCTGTGAAAAGTTATTTCTAGGTTGATTAACAACAAAGAGGTCATTTCCTTCTTGGGGGGAATTTTATGTCCGAGGAAAATTTATTTAGAGGTTTTTTTATGGAATACAGCAGTTACCGACAGTTTATGTAGAAAGACCTATTTGTTGGGGATCTTTAACGTCCGAATAATTCGATCACCTTCAACTTGAGTTCGTATAATATACGGAAAGTTTACGGTAAAAACATAGAAATTGAAGAGAAATCAACGTATTGTTGTAGAATTATTTAATTCCCAACTTTACAGCCCTTTAGTTCGTTACCGGAGAGCGTAAAGAAAAAAATTGATTGATATAAAGTAATATTATTTTCAGCCTCTTTATCATCACCAAAGTTTTTCGTTTTAAGTCATGAAACACTCTGTATATACAATGATCTATCTCACATTTAGAACACCCCCCTAATCCATCTCATTTTTCACGATCCTGTAGTAAAAAATTTACGTAGCTTCTACCTATATATCATTCTATGTCCTCAACAAATCATTCTAAGCGCAGTATTTTAAGTATTCACCCTCTTACCAACCCTCACACCGAAGGGTTAATATACACATTCAGTCCGCCTTGAGTTTCGCATCAACAATTCACTCTATTATGTCGTTAAGTTTTATATTCGTATGCAAAGGTCACCTACTTTTTTTATGGAGATTATCACAATTTGGAGCAGAAAAATTATTGTTTCTTTGACATTTCTGTGGGTGTGTGGGTACGTACCTGAAACAAGAAGAAAAAAGTGTTAATATTTGATACTTAAGCGCCGTTAAAGCGTTTCCTTTATGCTTAAAATACAACTGGGTTTATTCGCCTAACGAATAAACAAAAAAATAGGGAAATATAACAAATTTGACACACTAACGTTTATTTAAAAAATTCATGTGACCGTCAAATAAATCAAGTGAAATATTGTGCCCCATTTCTAGTTATAGTACATTCAATAGCTTTTTTGGTGTGCGTCATCGTTTGTGATGTATATCCGGGTTTTGGGTATGTTGTTTATTTTATTTTGACATATGAATTCAATAAATGAAATCATCAGGATCGTATTCAGCCAAATTCGAAAAGGCTATGAAATTAATAGTTACCAGCTTCTTTTTCTAACTGAAAATACTTGAGGCAGACATTAAGATTAATATTCACTTTCCATAAATAATAATTGACCGTAGATAACAAAGTACAGACCAGACGAGAACTGTCAGTGGGACAGTAGAAAAAGACGTAAGACACATTGCCAATACCAAAGGTACGTCTGCATCATATTTTGGATAAGGTAATTTCTTCCGATTGATCGGTCGCGCTTGCGTGTAATCTAAACATCAACTAATCAAATTTTCAAGACAAAGATTAGAGTTAACGCTTGTAATACACCCCCCCCCCTGTAATCAGTCAATAACACACAGTCGGTATCAAAGTAATGACGTCTATTACGCACTGTAAAAAAAACGCACAGCTGTGAAGTAAATCGCACGGCTTCCCTAGCAATATCTTAGCAACTGTCAATAGACGTCGCCATTTTATTCAAAATTTACTATTTGGAAACATTCGATATGGCCACGTTTAACTATGAAAAGCCCAAAGGGCTAAAAGTATGTATTGATTATAATTGGAAATTGGACTTTTGGTTATCAACAATATATTAATAATGACAATCCCATTCATGTATAATAATTCCCATTTGTGAATA
>CAJUYH010010625.1:0-12006 GCA_910591685.1 Galerucella tenella
AAAAAAAGCGGCGAAATTAACGACTATAGGACTGCTGCCAGAAAAATCGGAAATCTACATATATTATAACTTCATGAACTGGAGGTTAGTTGACTTTTATTTAATAAAGAAATTAAGGGTCGTGGACAAAGTATAGTATTCTACTCGCAATTTATGGCCAATATTCACTCGGGTAACTTGCGCCCCTCGCCTGCGGCTCGGGACGCAAACGTCACCCAGCGTGAATAATAGCTATCATAAATTGCTCGTTTAATAATATACTATTAGCTGCATAATGATATAAATTCTTCACACCAGTGAATAATAAAAAGAATTCACTCTCGTTAGCCAATCACATTCTGTTATTATCAGAATTCACGCTAAATTAAATCAAAATGAATAAATCAAATCGTCTCTTTAAAACGTCAAATACCTAAGAACGCAAATCGCTTCTGACAGCGCGTCGTTTGAAACGTCAAAATAATTATAAAATCATAATTTTACATATTATAAGAGAAAAAAATGGGCAACAGTAGCGATAGTGAATATATACGCCTCCCGGAATTAACTTCATTTATAAATGTATATGGGTTCCGATTAAAAATATGAGTTACGTATATTTATTTACTCTTTACATTTTTATAAATATGCTCTATAGCCTAGTGGTGGTTGACTATGGCGCGGACGATCGAGGTTCGATCCTAACTGGAAGTTTTTTCTTTTAAGTCGTGGAGAAAGTATAGTCGTTTACTTGTGTTACTCGTTGTAGAATATACTATTATATCTTGATAATGCATCGTCGCTAATTTCAATCTACGCAAACTCAGTAAAATTCCGAACTGATTTTAAAGCTTGTTCGAACAATCCGTAGGATGTGATAAAGTTGATAAATCCCAAGATGGGATTTTAAAATTTGGTGTTATAAATATAAATGGTTGTGTGTATAAAGGGTTATATTCACTGGAACCTAAAAAATCTATTGTATCCCCTTAGTTCCTAAGGGAAGTCTTAGAGACTAGTAGCTTCAGCACTGTATTCCGGAGGAATTTTAGGATATCTGCAGCTTTTAACTTAAGTAAATGTCCCTCTTCTATCCAGTAGTCTCCAAGTGCTGTGCCCTAAGCTCCTGAATTGCTGTGCAATTCGCAAGTATGTGTATTCTTCCATGCCACAAAGCCTACAGTCCTCTTCCTCCACAATTTGGAGCTTTTTCAGGTGCCCATTCAGGCGACAATGTCCCGTTAGGATCCCTGTTGAAACTCTTAGTGCAGTTATACTTTGAATTGTGCATTCATTTTATCTCAACAGTGGCAATGAAAAACATCTAGAGGGGAGTACCAAATTACAAGGAATTGAAATGTAATCACAAAACATTAGAAAGAGTCTAGGAAGTTTCCTAACAGAAGAAGGAAAAATAGACGGATAATGTAATAACAGAGCAAATAAATCAACAAGATTATATTATTCCTTAAATCGAACATTATTAAGCCATAAATACATTGATATGATCGCAAAACAACAAAATTACAATCAAGGAAAATAGCAGGTAAAACGAAATGGGACAAAGTAAGGAACGAAGAAATCAGAAGCATAACTAATCAAGACCCAATAATATCAAATATTAAAACACTAGGAGAGATGAAGGGACAGAAAACTCGACGCCTGAGAAGGCATAAGGATAAAAAAAGAAAGAAAGATGTTAACAAGCTGTAGTCAACCAGCAGAATCTTTGATTTTCTAAGCCCTACTAGATCTTTCCAATGATCAGATCTCTTTTATCGACTATTTCTTCCAATATTACATGGGATCTGATAGCACAAAAGGGTTCCGGCCTCCAAAAGGGTGTTTCAGTCCCCCTCTTCGCTATTTCATCTGCTATTTCATTTCCTTCTATTCCAGTGTGTCCTGGAATCAATACGGTGACTATCTTGTTCTCGCCTAGTTCATTGAGTTTGCCCAGGCATTCCCACACCAATTTGGAACTGATTACACAGAAGCTCAGTGCTTTAATGGCTGCTTGACTTTCCGACATTTTGATAATCCTTTTTCTTCTGTATCCTTTATCAATATTGAACTGAGCGCACTTTCTTATGGCGTGGATTTCCGGGTTTTTTCCAAACTTTCATAGTGCTTGTTTCCTGGCCCTTGCACTCCTATCTCAGTTTCTTCTATTACTTTTGAGTCGTCTGTGTACCATTGAATGGCATTCTCTCCAAGTCTGGTAATGGTATTTGGATCCGATTCCTTTTTGCTACTTAATTCCGTCTTTCAAAGGTAGTTCAATGTTAGCGATTCAATTTTTACATTGTACGAACAATTTAACGTATTTCAGGATTTTTTATAATTCTGCAGAATAATTCGATCAAATAATTGATTCCGTTTAGCTGTCCACACTGTATACCTAACATGCTTGTTAATTTATTCTCGCAAATGGTGATGAGGTTGTTCCTTTTTTGGATTTGTAAATAATAATTCAAGCTGTTTTGTGCGTCATTATATCTCATGATGAACATTTTCAAAACATTTACAACTAAAGAGAATTTACATTATAAACAGTACATGAAAATACACTGTATTTCATACAAGGTTGTACAGAATTGCTTACATTAACTGGTAGCATAATGAAACTTATTCATGTTCGCTTTCCTTACAACCGAAATAATGATTAAAATTACAAACCACTACTTGTATAGGACAGTTTTGAAAGGTTTTCCACCCCCTCATCACCTTATTGAGATGTGACATTTGGCTCGATCCCATATGAAGAAAATTTAAACATTTAATTTCACCCAGTTTTCTCGTAATGTTACAGTTTCTAGTGAAACAAAAAATTGCTACCATTTTTGGTGCAGTGTGTAGGGTAAATATATTCTATTCTATGTTAAGTCCCTTTTTCTACTCATTTTATTTTTTGCTTGTATACATCTGTATCATGTTACCCGTTATTTAAAAATTGAGATCAAATGTTATTAAATAGTACCTACCTTCTTAAATAATTTCAACATCTCATTATCAACAGCAATTTGAAACTGCCAATTCAATAATAAAAAAAAAACCGGATGTACATCATTTTAAACTTTCACTGAATCTGAATCAAGACGAAAGGATTTTTAAAGATTAAAAAACGATCATGTTGCAATATTTTTAATCAAACATATCTCGTCAATTATTACTTATTCGATCAATTTATAACAGTTTCGGACTAACTACTTGCTGACTACGAGAACATCGGCCAAAAGGTAGAAACTTGAACTCCAATAGGGAGGGGGTGAATCTGACGTTTATGTCATTGGCACTAAAAAGTATCCCTCTCAAGTTAATAGTTATTTATGTAATAAGGATCATAAAGACGATCATTATGGTACAAGTCGTGAATGTTATAACACGGCGTGTGCCATAATGATTGTTTATGATTCGTATTACATACAAAATTTTATCTGATGGCAATTTTTGGTGCCAACAACCAAACAGGATTACAAGTTTGCCAACAATCATCAACTACTGATGTAAAAACTGTAGAATCCATTGGAATTAATATTACAAATTGTAGTAATTGTTCTTTTACCATTTATAATAAATAGTTTTGTACATAGTTATGCATTTTGAATAAACTTTTTTGATCAAACCATTACGTCATGTTTTCCTTATAGAATTTCATTATGGTACTTAGTAACATAATGAAATTCATTATGGTACTTAGTCACATATAATGAGCTTCCTTGTGTCATCAAAATTGAGTGACATAACGTTGTCATTATGACATGCCATCAGATAAAAGTTGTTATGTGTCGCATTTCTGAAATATTAAAGGAGCGTCCTTTTTGAAATGAGCACATTGTATATTATATCAGCGTGAACATCAACTTCAAAATAATATATTACACACCGAGGTGGGAGGTGGGTTTAGCTATTATCCCGAGACAGGAATGAAACTTCCTACCGTGGTTTGTATACTATTTTATTTATGATACAACCATCATATCCCGATCAAAATTAATAAATCTTTGTTTCGTTCTGAACACACCTAAAATATTACATTTGACAACTACTGTCACCAATAAAAATAAATGTCAGATAAAGTCTGATGAGCAGTGTGAATAATAGACATTCAGTAAAAGCTAAAACTTACATTTTCCTAGCAAATGCTTAGTTTGCAGTGAATAAAAATAAGTATTAGCTTTTACTAAAAATGCAATTAGCAAAAGCTAAAGTTTTTAGCATTGTCCAAAAATGGTGTGAATGAAAGTAAGCAATTACTAAAAATATTAAAGAAAAACTTACATTTTTACAAGCTTGTTAGACCCTGGCTTAAAAATTTAGTATTGTTGAACAGTTTGGCAGAAATGGCTGTATTTATGAATATAAAATCTCTAAATTTGATCCCGAAAGAAAAGAAAGTCGTGCCGAAGAATACCACGGTCTGTATGGATTTAGTGAAGAAAATGTTGAGTGGATAGCTAACCATTTTTTGGAGCCAAAAGTAGAGACTAGTGGTGCATTGAGTCCAAAAAAAACAAATGCAAATATTTTTGCGATTTCTAAGTGATCCTGGATTTTAAATAGGGATCGGAAAAGAAGAAGGAGTCTATAGAACAATAATATGTAAAACGATATCTCACGCTTTATCAAAAATTGTTGAAATGGCGGAAATTTGGATTAAATTTCCTACAGAAAACTCGACTGACCAGGCAATCAACGAATGGGCACAGTTGTAAAGATTTCCCTGTGCTTTTGGTGTAATTGATTGCACTCATGTACCAATAATAAAGCCATCGCTACATGGTGACGAGTATATCAAAAGGTAAGGCTGGCGTAGTATAAATGTGCAAGCAGCTTGTGACGGAAAAGAAATTTTTACATCCGTAGATGCTCAATGGCCTGGCTCGATGCACGACAGTCGTATTTTAAAAAGATCAAATATTTTTGGTATGATGAGAAGACGTCAACAGAACTATGGACCTATTTTAGGCGATGAAGGGTACGGCATAACTCCATGTCTATTAACACCGTATATAGAAACCCCACCACACCTGCGATACCATATAATATCATATTTGGGATATTTGCCTTTGTCCATTTGCACATTGGCAGTTGAAATTTGTAAAAAAAAACATACAGTCTATCGAATTTCACGGCCGACTGATTGGTCATAAAAATATAAATATAGGCCTTATCAGTATAAAAACATTTTTTTTTTGATGATTTACCAAATAAGAACTTTGAGTAAATACTTAAAATATCTAGCTTTTGCTATATATATATATTGCTATAGTTAGTGCAAGCAAAAGGTTATTCACAATTTAAGCAAATGCTTTTAGCAAAAGCTAAATCTACCTAGTAAAAGCTAATACTAATACTTGTACTTCATACTAAAAGCAAAAGCTAAGTTTTTATTCACTCGGGCCATTAAGTTCGCGAATAATAAATCAAGAAAAATGTCCTCCGATGAAGAGTTGATGGATTGTACCCCTTCAGAAATAGGTATATTTATCAATGTGTTATATTTTTAATTATAAAAAATATTCATCTGAAATAGATAATATTAACGATCACAATATTTTAAAGGGCGAGAAGTGATCGATGAGGGCAGGAAGTAGAGGTGTGTAATATGACACTTCAATATGACCTCAATGACGTTAGTAATGACGGCATTACATATATGGTTGTAAATAAAAGTAGTTTAAAGATGAAAGCCGTTTTTTGAAACTTAGGAACCTCGAAACTATCTGTCTGTCGGTAAAAAATTAGTGGTAAATATTTTTGAGAAACTATTTATTAGCGTTGACTAATTTTTCTTAATAACAATTTATATAGGAAAATAAAATATCGCAGACATGCATTACCCAATCTTTGAACAAAGTAGGTATCTATTATGCAATACAAATATGCAGCAATAATTTCTAAAATGAGTATATCGATCTATGTCATTAAAAAACTGTTCAAAATCCTTTAGTGTATTTTTATCATATTGATTGCTGAAGAGCTCATTATAAATTCAAAAACGTGTTTGAGTGAAACACTTTACGGTAAATTCAAACAATTAAACAGAATTGTAAGTGCTTCTTCATGTAAATAATAGTATATTAAGTATTAAGAACGGTAAGGGTTGTTTACCGGTCGACAGCAATTTTGCTGGAGAGCATTACGTTCGAGATGCTTATACCATTTTTTGCGCGATCGTATTGTTACGAACTCAGTGATTCAGAAGCCGGTCCTGTCGCAAACTATGAATGCGACCTTTCTAGAAAAGTTCTTTCGCAGGTAATATCCAGACTGTTCTCGAAGCGTACAAGGCAATACAATGGTTTATTCCTGAATGTTCTAATTCGTAAATTCAAAAATGTTCTAGTGCGGCAAAGAACTATATATACAAGGGTTTTCGAGTGAGTCGGGGAAGTTGTTCAGTATACAGTGAGTGAATATAAATTGTGTTGAAGATAAATTAGGACAATTATTATACCGAGTGTAGATAAATTAGTTTATTACATAAATTAAGTTTATTACAGTGTGCAAGTGTTTCTTCAATAAATCAATAGTAATTAGCCATAGTGAGCGTATAATTTTATCCTAAGGTAAAAACAGTAGCGATAAATGAGAAAAGCATTACATTTGTGTCAGGTGTGGGGTAATATAAATGAATAATTACGTAAAAATGGCTAAGAGACTATGCGACCTGAAAGTGACGGAACTAGAAGCAGAATTAGAAAATCGCGAGTTGGAAACGTCCGGAAAGAAGAGTGAATTAGTTGAAAGGGTGAAAATAGCACTGGAAAGCGATGACTTGGATCCAGAAACATTCTTATTCAATGACGAGTACTCCACCCTAATCTCGTCAATTTCTGCTAACATTTCTACCATAAAGGACGATATTTGTGCTAATATGGACGAGAAGATTGCTACCATGAAGGACGATATTTCTGCTAATATGGACAAGAAGATCTCTACTATGAAGGACGATATTTCTGCCAATATTTTGTCAATGAAAAATGACATTGCCGCTGAAGTCGAAAATAAAATTTCGTCCCTAAAATCAGATATTGAGAATAAAATTACAACAATGGAAGAGGAAATCCAGGAGTTAAAGAGGAAAATGGCAGACTCAAGAACACAAGACATGCCAGCAGAAGAAAAGAAGATCGAGCAAATAAAACCCTGCAAGCCAGAAGCACTCCCCAATATATAAGATATTAGCAGTCTTGCTATGAGTCAATGCCCCAACGTTCGACGGAAAGATGTCGTGGACCAAGTATGTTAAGCAGTTTGAAGCAGTCGCTAGAGCGAATAATTGGTCCGACAGGGAGAAGGCAGTAAACTTGACCATCGCGCTTCGGGGAGATGTGCTTGGATGTGCTTCAGACGATACCTCTTGAAGAAACGGATGACTTCGAGCAGCTGAAGAAGAGGTTGGACATCTAGAACATCTATAGAACACGTGTACCAATCTCAGATGAAGAATCGAAGGCAGAGATGTGATGAAACCCTTCAAGAGTATGAAGTGGATATCGCCCGACTCGTCCGATTTGCTTAGCCATCAGCACCAGCAAACATGATGGAATGTCTAGGCATCCAGGCCTTTATTGATGGCTTACGTGACCCTGATATGCAGAGGACGCTTCGTTTAGCCCATCCCAAAACAATGGTCGATACATTGACTGCTGCTCTTGAATATGAAGCAGCCACGAAGGCGTCAGGATATAACAAAGTTAGGACCGTTCAAGAGGAGGATGACGAAGATAAATTTGACCAGTTAGTCAACTTGATAAAAAGCATGGTAAAACGAAAGCCGAGGAAGATTAGATGCTGGAATTGTGGCGAGCTAGGGCATGAACGCAGTTCGTGTAAGCGCCCTAAGACTCCAGCAAACCAAGAGCTTCTACGAGCTGGCGTGAGTCGCCGAAATACCGACTCCCTGTCTAGACGACCGTGCCAACCAGACTATTCCCACTGCAACAAGGTGGAATCTAAGGAAGCTGCAGTTTCAAGAACTACAGTAAGCAATCAAGAATGGTCACCCACCTGGATTAGAGAAGATCAAGAGAATGATCCACACCTAAAGATGATCCGGCAAGGGAAGCAAGAAAATCGGCGACCTACCTGGCAAGAAGTGTCAAGATTTTCAACAACACTGAAGGCATATTGGGCTCAGTGGGACTCCCTTGTCCTGGAAGAAGGACTGTTGAAACGAGTCCTTGAAAACGATGATGGTTCCGAAAATAGTTATCCCGAGATCGAGAGTAGCTGAGGTACTGAGGAAGTTTCACGACAGTCCATCAGGAGGTCATCTGGGAGTGAAGAAAACCCTTCAGCGAGTCCGTGAAAGGTTTTATTGGATGAACAGCTCCGACGATGTGAAGAACTGGTGTAAGAAGTGTACGAATTGTGCTACGAGTAATGGACCACCATGAAACAATACAATGCTGGAAGCCCATACGAAAGGATTGCATTAGATATCGCAGGACCATTTCCGACGACAGAAAATGGTGGTAAATACATTCTGGTTGTGATGGATTATTTTACCAAATGGGTAGAAGTTTACGCGATTCCGAACCAAGAGGCCACAACGGTCGCGGATGTATTGGTAAAAGAATTCATTAGCCGATATGGAGTGCCCTTGGAAGTTCACAGCGATCAGGGAAGGAATTTCGAAAGCCATGTATTCCAGGAAATTTGTGATAAGCTGGGAATGAAGAAGGCCAGGACAACGGCATTGCATCCACAGTCAGACGGAATGGTCGAAAGAATGAACAGGACCATTGGAAAATACATGTCCAAAGTAGTTTCCAGCCACCAGAAAGATGGGGACCAGTACCTTTCCCTATTTGCATTGGCTTATCGATCTTCCATCAATGAGTCCACAGGTGCAATACCTGCGAAAATACTATTTGGACGCGAAATGAGGCTTCCTTGTGACCTGGAATTTGGTGGTCGTCCTGGAGAAGATCTAGCGGGAGAAGACTACGTGATCCAGTTGAGAAAAAGGATGGACGATGTACACGAATTGGTTCGAACGAATCTCCAAGTTGCCAGCGACAGAATGAAAAAACGGTACGACACGCAGGCTACAGAAGGCAGTTTCCAAGAGGGGAACAAAGTATGGTTACACAACCCAACGAGGAGAAAGGGCTTTTCTCCAAAACTACAAAAATATTGGGAAGGTACATACTTAATCAATAAGATCAACGACGTCATCTATCGCATAAGTACCATGACAAAGAAGAAGGAGTGAACCATATCCAGGAAGATCCTGACCCTGCCTTCGAAGAATTTATGAGCGCGTATGGAGGTACCGGTAAAGCTAGATTTGGAGTTACTACAGAGCAACGCCAAGATTTGTTCACGCTCCCGGAAGACTATTCACTGGCCAATATCAAAAATGCACGAGGTTTGGCATTCGTCTTTCGAAAGAAGTTTGGACAATCAGAAAAACTTTCAGAACTGATTCCGACCCCTAGCAAGACACTGAAACTCAAAGACAATTCACGACACATCTTCTATCTCGTAACAAAGGACGAATTTCAAGATCGATCCACCTACCGGAATGTGTGGGAAGCGCTACGAAGTCTTCGAGACCACGTGCTGGAATCCAACGTGAAGAAAGTAGCGATGCCCAAGATATAGAGCACAGGATTGGCGAGTCATTAGGAATATGGTGGAAGTGATCTTCGAAGATATTGACGTCCACATTTTAATCTGCAGCTATTCCCCACGTTATCAGTATCCGCTGAAGACAGTACCCTGTTATTTCCATACGACCGGAAAGTGTAGGAATGGATCCGGTTGCCGATTTAAACATCCAGTCCCGGCAACACAGGAGTTCCAGGAGGAACTTACTATTAAGGAGAGGGCCATGTTACGAACTCAGTGATTCAGAAGCCGGTCCTGTCGCAAACTATGAATGCGACCTTTCTAGAAAGGTTCTTTCGCAGGTAATATTCAGACTGTTCTCGAAGCGTACGAGGCAATACAATGGTTTATTCCTGAATGTTCTAATTCGTAAATTCAAGAATGGTCTAGAGCTACAAAGGACTATATATACGCGGGTTTTCGAGTGAAGTTGTACAGTGTACAGTGAATCGGTAAACAGTTTCAGTATACAGTGAGTGAATATAAATAGTGTTGAAGATAAATTAGGACAATTATTATACCGAGTGTAGATAAATCAGTAGACATTAAGTAGTGAGTATATAAATTAAGTTTATTATAGTGTGTAAGTGTTTCTTCAATAAATCAATAGTAATTAGCCATAGTGAGCGTATAATTTTATCCCACGGCAAAAACAGTTCAAATAAATAAGAAAAACATTACAGTTTCGAATAAAATAATTTAAATATTAAAATTTCTCCGAAATGAACGAAATGCCAAACGTGACATTTATACTTCTCGATCAGTTTAAAATATAATTTGCATTTTGGTGAAATTGTTTTTATGCTATTTATTGCTTTTTAAATTGTTCTGTTCATTCAAAAAATATAAATCTCATTTTTTTGTTCCTTTTGTGTAATGAAAGAAGTAATATATTATTTAGAACCACATAAATGTATATGTAGGGCTAAGACGTCGGTAAGTAAATCACCTACCGACGTGTTAGAATGAGGCGGAGGAAGGTCTAGCATTGTCTCCAGCGCCACTGTAGGAGTAGTCCTCATTGTCCCTGTAATTCCAATGCATACAAGTCTTTGGACCTTGCTTAGTTTTAGCATCGCAGAGGTTTGTCTAATCTTTGGCCACCAGACCAGAGATGCATATGTTATCCAGGGGATGACAACCATTTTGTACAACCAGTGTACCATGTTTGGTCTAAGTCCCCATTAAGTGCCGTAAGTACGTCTGGCAACCATAAAGGTTGCCTCTGCCTTCTTGATCACGTGCTGAAGTTGTCTGTTCCAAGTTAAACCTGGATCGAGGATAACCCCAAGATATTTTACTTCACCCGACAATCGTATTGGTCCACTTTGAAGCGTCAGAGGGCCAAGTACTTACCCTTTCCTTCTTCTGGGGAACGCAAAATTATCTGTGTTTTTGATGGACTTATGCGTAACCCTTCATTTACGGTCCAGCCTGTTACTATACCGCTTTTCACTTATTTTTGAATTATCATGTTTAATAAAAAATCGAAATTATTTTTTCATCAATTCTTTACATAGTACCTATGTCTTCTGCAGAAAAATTATAACATTACAATTTATAAAGAATTATAATGATAATCAACGGACATACAATATTATTTGGCAAGCATATCCAAAAAATGTCAATTATTTCATGAAAGTATGATGAGCGGAGCTTAATTGCAATTCGCAATTCCTTGACATGCAATGCCTGCGTTTAAAACCATCGATGAACAGTGTTCAAGAAAGACTCACAACGTCACAACTGGGACAATACTAAATGAACCCACATTTCACGTGAGTGTGTATAGCATGATACTGGAGAAAATATTCATTGAGTAACTTAACTTCTTCCCATCCAGAGAACAGATAAAGTCCATTTTCCACGGTGCAAGTTAACGCTTCAACTCGAAAAAGTTGCATGCAGCTTGACGTTTTTTTTCGTTGGGCTCGTCGGAGCACTGCTGTCACTGTCAATCAAGTTGGCAACAGGTTACGTTTCCCCTATGCCTGGATGAGTCGCAGCAACAAACTATCGATATGCTGATTGTACTTTTTCTCGCAGCGATTTTTCCTAGCAACAAGTCGCTGCGATTTGACGCAACGTGGAAAATGAACTTAATGCACCCAGGAAACTTGACCTAAGGAATGAAGCACCTACTCACAGACTCTGGTTCTATGGACTTTATAAAGACTTTGGAGAGGAATTAATACAATCACTATACCTCATTTAAAAACCAGGAGGAGTGATTTGAATTTAAGTTGGCAATTCTGTAGATCTCTGATTGGTCAGATTCAGCCCAGTTTCACACAACACTTTTTAATATCGACATCAGCTGATAGTTTTCATATTTGATAGTTCTGACAGATAATTAAATAAGTGTGGATTTATGCAGACACGATTAACAATTATCAATTAGCA
>CAJUYH010010626.1:0-12006 GCA_910591685.1 Galerucella tenella
CAGTTGCATAGTATATGCAGAGCTGTTTCGGTATCCTTTTTGCATCTTCTGCATGTAAGGTCTCCGTTGTACAGCCCTATTTTGTTTAGGTGCTCCTTTGTGGGAAAGTGTCCCGTAAGTAGCCCCGTAGTGGTGCGCAGTTTGTTCCTGCTCATTGAGAGCAGTTCTTTCGCTACTTTTTCTGATGGTTCTTTTATGAATTTCTTCCCATGTTTTTGCCCAGTCGTATTCTTCCAGTATTTCTTGTGTTGTTCTTTCAACCACCCTTTTAACCATGACCTGGTTAAGCATCTGGGGATGCCCACAGCAGGTTCGGGTCCGTTCATCAGAGTTGACGATCCTACTCTTGCGAGTTCGTCAGCTTTTTCATTGCCTGCGATTCCTTTATGACCTGGTACCCACTCCAGTGTTACACTGTTCCGAGTCGCCAGTCTTCTAAGTTCTTCGCCGCATTCCCATACTAGCCGAGATGTCACCCTATAGCTCTGAAGTGCTTTAAGGGCGGCTTGGCTGTCGCTGTAGATCCTGATCTGCCTGTTGTTGTAGGCTCTCATACTGTTAGCCCTTGCACACGCAAGTATTGCATAAACCTCTGCTTGGAATACAGAGGCGTATTTTCCTAGCGAGACGATTCCTTCATATTTGCTCGTCTTGCTGTATATGCCCGCTCCGGTGCCGAGTTCATTTTTAGATCCGTCTGTATACCAGATCAGTTCATTCGCTCTACTTAGTGGTGGTGCGTTCTCTTTCTCAAGTTCCTTTCGATCTTTGATGACAATCTCGAAGTTCTTGCGAAAGATATATTTGGTAGTCATTTGGTCTGTTGGCATTTTGAAAATGTCATCACCCACCTGCCTTATCTCTGTTTGTCCTCTCCCATGTGCCACATCATGGTCTAGTGCTTTTTCCAGTCGGGATAGTGCTGCCCTTGCTTCACACATTATGACATAATGTAGTGGAGGAAGGTCTAGCATTGTTTCCAGCGCCGCTGTAGGAGTAGTCCTCATTGCCCCTGTAATGCCAGTGCATGCAAGTCTTTGCACCTTGCTTAGTTTTAGCATAGCAGAGGATTGTCTGGTCTTTGGCCACCATACCAAAGATGCATATGTTATCCTGGGAATGACAACCATTTTGTATAGCCAGTGTATCATGCTGGGTCTTAGTCCCCATTTAATGCCGTAAGTACGTCTGGCGACCATGAAGGTCACCTCCGCTTTCTTGATCACGTGCTGGAGGTGTCGGTTCCAAGTTAAGCCTGGGTCTAGGATAACCCCAAGATATTTTACTTCATCCGACAGTCGTATTGGTTCACCTTGAAGCGTCAGAGGGCCAAGTCCTTCCCTTTTCCTTCTTCTGGTGAACGCAATTATCTGTGTTTTCGAAGGGCTAATACGTAGTCCTTCTTTTACAGTCCAGCCTGTTACTACATTTAAAGCCATCTGGAGTCTGTCTCTGGTTGTACTGTTGTATTTACCTTGGGATAGAATTACCAGGTCGTCTGCATATCCTATGGTGTTGAATCCTCCTCTGTGTAGGGTTCTGATGAGCCCGTCCATGACCAGGTTCCACAGCAGCGGGGATAGTACTCCTCCCTGCGGACAGCCCCTGGTTGCACATACGGCCATTGTTTCCCCCATCAGAGTTGATTCTATGAGCCTGCTTCTGAGCATGCAGTCTATCCACCTGCAGCTCGTGGCATCGATCCCTAAATTCCTCGTCGCCTTAGCTATAGATTCATAGGAGGTGTTGTCAAAAGCTCCTTCTATATCAAGAAAGGCTGCCAGCAGCACCTCTTTGTTTTCCAGCACGTATTCAGCCCTTTTATGAGTTGATGTAATGCTGTTTCGGTTGATTTTCCCTCTCTGTATGCATATTGATCTCGGTGTATTGGTCTTGTAGCCATTATACCATCTCTAATATGTCTGTCGAGAAGTTTCTCAAGAGTCTTTAGCAAAAATGACATTAGACTGATTGGTCTCAGAGCTTTAGCCGTGTCCTGTCCAGATTTTCCAGGTTTTGGTATAAATGTAGCTCTGATGCGTTGCCAGGTTCTTGGAATATACCCCAGAGCTAGGCTGGCTCTGAGCAGTTCACTTACCCTGTTGTGCAGTGTATTTCCTCCTTTTTGGAGTAGGATAGGATAAATCCCGTCTGGTCCCGGTGATTTATATGGTTTGAAGCTGTTAATAGCCCATTCTGTCTTTTCCGCATCTACCACTGCCTTCGCTGTTCGCCAGTCTATCCTGGATGCCCATCGTGGTCTATCCAGTTCTGTCGCTGGAGAGTTCTGTGGCGGAATGGTGGGTATTGATCCAGGGAAGTGTACCTTGAGTAGCTCTTCCAAGGTTTCTTTTCCATTTTCAGTATATTGTCCGTTATCTTTTTTGATAGCGTGTATAGTCTGATTAGGGTCCTTGGAGAGAATCTTCTGCAGTCTGGCACATTCATGAGTCTGTTCTATCTCCTCACAGTGCCTCCTCCAGGAGTCTCTCTTGACTTTCCTTACCAGTTTGTTGTATTCAGTTAGGGCCCTCTTATAATCCGTCCATTCTTCTGAATTTTCTTTAGTTCTATTAAATTTCCTCCTTAACTGTCTCCGTTTTTCGGCAAGTTCATTTGTCCACCAGGGCACATTCCTGTTGGATTTCTTCCTTACCGTTGGGCAGTTGTTTTCAAACGCTGAGATAATTGCTTCCTGTGTTAGGTCTGCTGCTATCTCTAGGTCTGTTGTGTTCTTCTCCTCTTAATTGAGTACATTTATTACAGCGAACCTGCAACGTCTCTAGACCTTTCAAAAAAAATGTTTCTTCTTGCTCTGCAAACCAGATCTCCACATCTTTTATTACCTCCTCGTTGGATGAAAATTTACGACCCTTTAAACTTTTTTCAGTTGAGGAAAGAGATGATAGTCGGACGGCCAAATCTGGCGAATATGGCGAATAAGGGGGGTGTTCTAGTAATTCAAACCCTAAATCACGAATTTTTTGCATGGCAACATAAGATTTGTGTGCAGGGGCGTTGTCCTGCAAAAACAAAACACCTTTGGATAGCTTTCCGCGTCTTTTCTCTTCATTTTCATCCCGTAGAGTGGTCAGTAATATCGAATAGTAATACTCCGGTTATTGTTCTACCCGTATCCAAAAAATCAATCATGATTACTACATGACAATCCAAAAAACTGAAGCTAGAACTTTTCCAGAAGATTTTTGCACACGAAACTTCTTAGGACTTGGAGGGGACGGACGACATTGATCACCAAGGGTATTAAGCATATCTTCATGAATCTGCTTACCTCTCAACTCTTTTAAATACAGGAACTTGATGATGGCTCGATACTCCAATTTTTCGATCTTCACAATTTCGGTGAACATCTTTTTTCTTTTAATTTGTTGCGTAACTCTGGTTTACTTTTTTGGCGTCCAACTTCACATTGACACAATGAATGAATTGTTCGCAGCTTCACTTCCATAAACTTATAATTACCAAGTCTATGTTCACTTCACAGCTCTTCACAGAATGCTGGACTCTGCTTCCAAACGCATTTCTTCGTTTTCAGTGACGTTAAAGATCCAATTGCTTCATATAATCTCACTTAAAATGACTATAATAAAACTCCTCTATTTGGATAAAAAGTCCAACTATAATATTTACACCCAACACTAATCCTTTTCAAACGTACGCCGTCATCCCGTTGTCCTTCGCAATTTATACCATTATTTATTTGCAGATTTATAATTAAAAAAGTCAAATATATACGCCTGAGTGCAACCAATCCACAGTTATTTATATTGGCAGTATATTTGTGGTTGTCATTTTCAGCTAGGGCATTTTCAACAGTATTGAAAGCTACCTAATCCGGGGAACTATTCAAATGGGTACCGTCATAGTAAATATTCAAACAATGTTACCTCTTCAATCTACACTTCTGCTTGTCAACACATTTCTATTTCTTCGAGAATTTATATCATTTGGAAACAGAGTAGTTCGTAGCAAATGCTTGACTTTTTATTTAACATAACTTGACTGCTAACAGCTATACCGTTAAAACAATATCAATACACTGATAAACAACAATTTATTGATAAAATGAGGGAAAAAAGTTTTCGAATGTAAATATTGGCGCCTTTCAGCGGTCAAACGACAAGAAGCGTCGGTAATTTTTCGACGCCTTATGAATCCAAGCCTTAAAGGGCTCGTAACAGAGTCATTAACATTACAGTGACTAAAAGTGACGATGAGGTTTGTTATTTCAAAATATCTCGATATTACATTATAAGATTCCATATGACGAGTTTTGATCCTGAACTTTGAGAACTTTAAGGAGTATACTACACAGTCTCTTAGAAGAATATCAGCCACTTTATTAGCGAATACTAGAATGGTATATGTACCTCTGGTAGTAGGAGAATGGATACTCAGGATGCTCTCTAGTAGAGCAATAAGTATCAATGTAGAAGACATCACAGTAAGAGGACCGGTCATGAGGGGATGTCCACAAGGAGGAGTCTTATCACCCCTTCTGTGGAACATAGTCCTAGACACCCTGATTAATCACCTCAACAACAATGGATTCTACACAATTGACATAGTTATCTTGCAGACTGGCAAATTTGTGAACACACTTTGCGATATACCGCAGGATGGGCTTAAATTAATTGAAACATGGTGTGAGGAACACTCACTGTCGATCAATCCCAGAAAGACTGAGATGGTCCTTTTCACCAGGAAAAGAAGTTTATCGGGTTTAAAACCTCCCGAAATCTTCAAAAGCAAACTAAACTTTTCGGAAGAGGTGAAATACCTTGGTATTACCCTCGACAGGAAACTAACATGTAACTCTCATCTACACAGCGGAGCAAAAAAAGCATATGTGGCTTATAAGCAGTGTAGGAGGACAGTGGGACGCACATGGGGTCTGTTACCCCGTGTTGTCACCTGGATCTACACTGCAATAATAAGACCCATGTTAACGCATTGAGCAATTGCATGGGGACCGAAGGTTCTATAAGCAACGGCCATCCAAAAATTATATCAAATACAGCGAATGGCTTGTTTAAACATCACGGGAGCCATGAAAACAACACCAACCGCAGCAATGGAACCAATTACTGGTTTGACCCCTCTGGACCTGTACGTCAAGGAGGTTGCGTTAATGGCCATGGTACGATTGCGCACGGCTGGTGTAAGCCCCGAAGTAGGAGTGGACCAATTGAGGTTGAGCATATGGCAGGAAGCGCTTACTGCGCTACCTCTGCTGCAGGCAGCCAATGATGCAATTGAACCCAGGTTTTTGTTTAACAAACCCTACAAAATACAAATAAAACAGAACACAGAGCCAGATGCTGCAAATGCAATACGCATATATACAGATGGTTCGAAAATTAAAGAAGGCTCAGGATGTAGAGTTTACTCGATAGCACTAAGCCTGAAGATTGAGTGGGGAATGGGAAACAATACCAGCGTGGTTCAAACAGAACTGGCTGGTATCTCAATTGTCACAAAAGAACTAACCAGAAGAGGAATTTCTGGCAAAAACATAACAATCTGCACTGATAGTAGACAAGCCTATTAGCCTTGAACAGACAACGTGTTATATCGAGGCTAGTACTAAGAGATGGGATGGAATCAAAGGATGCAGTCTTGCCAGGATCACCCTGGGCGACCCTGGGAAGCTGGCGTCGAAGAAATATTTGGCGATGGCCAGGAAAAACCCACGTTTAACAGTAGGATTTCTGACTGGCCACTGTCAACTAAGGAAACACCTCCATACTATGGGGCTAGTGGACACACCTTCATGCAGGATGTGTGAACAGGGAGATGAAACTGTCAGGCATGTCCTATGCGAGTGTCCTGAGTTATCGTCAATAAGAGAGTGTGTGTGTTCGGTGAGTCATGGCCTACACCTGTCGATATAAAGGAGATGTCTCCTAGTGACCTGTCCACCTTCCTGAGAAGGACAGGATGGACGATGACCTAGGAGGACAATGGGTCACATGTGGCCTAAGTGCTGTGAGCCTACACTCACCCTCCTTACTCTACAGATACAGATAGCGAATACTAGATTTGATATCCTAGCTCTCAAACGACATGCGGATGGAAATCTGCAGCTATGGTGGAAAGTTATGTAGCGAAGTATGTCAGCAATAAAGAAAAGGTTGCAAATAAATTCTTATACAAAATAAAGAAACCAGAAGTCTCTTGCAATACTTCAAGAGTAACATAAAACTTAGTTAGTGATAAATTGAGTCAAAATACTTCATAAAAATTGAAAAAAAAACTATAAAATATTCATCCAAAGTTTGTAAATAAGGAGGACATATAATATATTTATCTCTACAATGTTTAAGTTTTCTAACGCGCTACCCTATTTCAAATAACCAAAATCAATGACCCTATGGATGTTCATTCACATATCAGTTTCTCGTGCGTGGTGTCATGACACGGGCACCAGTTACTGTTGTTCTATGTTTTGTTAATGATTGATGAGGCTCTGGGTTGAACTGGGCTGGACCGGTCTCCAGCTGCACTGGTCACACGTCAATTCCATATTGGTAACTTAAATGGTAATTAGTTTATTGTTATTAATGAGTTTAAATCGAAAAGTGTTCGTAAATCAGGGTGTTGAAGAGATGAGCCCTCCTCTTTTTTTGGGTTAATCAGTGATTTATTAATACATTCAAAATTTATTTAAAAACTTGTTTGATTTCTGTATGGTCGTAGGTGAAATACAGTGTGCAACGAGTGTGAAAGTTCACACACGACTTTAGCGCACTTGTTGCACAATATACTACTTTTTTCGTGATTTTTTTTCAACAAATTTTACCACGTT
Organism: Galerucella tenella; assembly: GCA_910591685.1. NCBI lineage: Eukaryota > Metazoa > Arthropoda > Insecta > Coleoptera > Chrysomelidae > Galerucella > Galerucella tenella. Next base: position 6,830 of record CAJUYH010010626.1, read on the forward strand.
TTTCATGAAACTTGCTTCCGTTTTAAAGTTAAATGAGCTTATCAGATAAATGGTTCGTAATCCATGTTCCTATCCCACATTCTGGATTTTGTTGGCTTGCTGAAATTTTAAAATCGATATCATGAATGTTGTTCTAGGCCAGTCCACTTAAGTATGGAAAAGACTGTTCATGTTCACGTTTGGGTCAATAAAAAAATTATTAAATGTTATTCTTGAGAATATTTTTGTTGTTGTTATTTTCTAGAGTAAAGTACATATTGATAATAAAGTGATATTTGTAGTTATAAACATACATAAAGACACCTAATTGAGCATGTCTGCCTGTTTTGTTACTACTCAATCAGGTAGTATTTAATCTGCAAGTTTTATCTTTAAATAGATAATATTGAATACATAAAAATAAGAAGAAAACAAAAAAAAAACTAAGTAAAGTTAAGAGACGAACAAATGTAGACAATTAATAAAACTAAATAATGGATAATAAAAAGAAGAAGACAATACTCACGCAAGGAAGTAGTAGACAAGACAATGAACAATAAACCAGAAGTTTGTATGTTATTAAGCCATTACATCAAATATTTTATTTCGGTTAGTTATTAAATGATTTTTCAATTCAATTTGGAATTTCTTTAATTTTTTTATTTGTCTGAGGTGAATCGGGGTTGTATTAAAAAATTTTGGACCGAAGAAAGATGATGATCTTCGACTGACTGATTTTTTAAAGAATTTTAGAGGTATATCAGTAACTGATCGAGTTAAATGGGTATAAAGTATTAGTAAATTTTTCTTTGAAAGAATGTCTCTAACATAAAATGTATACATTAAGGCTCTCAATCTATTGCTAACATGGACAATATGTTGTTACCAGCGTAGGTGTTGGTCAAGTATAACACCATATGGAAACTAATATGTAACTGATAGCGAATCATGGTCCTCAACCTGAGTTTAAACCTGCAGATATCATAAAATTCCTCTTGGAAATAAGACTTAAGTAGCTACTAGTGTCTGAGACTTTCCTCAGGAACTAATTAGGCGCTAAGAGCGCTTTGCATTTTTTGGCTGGCTACTACAGTGTCTAAAAAAAATTGCGCGGCTAAAGAGACATTAATATAAATAGATTTTTTATCCGTGTCTCTAGTGAATGCGTCTATTCATATTAACGTATTTTTAGCCGCGCGATTCTTTTCAGACACTAGTAGCCGGAAACGAAGTGTCTTGTCTGGAAGCGAAGGGTACCGTACCTTTAAGGCCAATTCTCACTTTCGTGCAAGCCACGTGCTCGGCACAGGCAAGGCACCGAATCGGCAAAATATCTTTTCCATTGATCATATGGATTTTGTATCTATAATAATGAATATTCTGCTAAATATTTCAAGCGTCTACCTATTGTCGTTATCAATATCAAGCAGAGTTATTTAAAAATAAAATTAACAATTAAAAATGCTCCACTAGGAATTGAACCCGGGTCTACCGCGTGAGAGTCTAGTATGTTTACCACTCGACTACCTAGATCTAAAAATACTGATCAAACGTCAGAAGTAAAACATACTTTTATAAGAACTGACGTCCATCGGTAGTCCTTAAATATCCATTCTATTCTGTTTTTAGTATTTGTTATTAATTTATATGGATTATTTTTATTCAAGTTTATTTTTGTGAATAAATATTCTTCATCCAGTGCTTCTGGGAGAGACTTTTTTTGACAAGTTATTTTGACGTTTCTTTAAATTGAAAAAAGATGAGTGACGAGTACTAAACGCGAATGCTGATTGGTGGAATAAGGTTCGAGTAATAATATCAAGAAAAAAAAATCAAGAAAAATATTAAAATAGTTATTATGCACTTTTAAAAACTCTTTTCATTAAAAGCGCTTTTTCTAAAGAATAAACGAGGTCTTTTATTGAACATAGATTTTAATTTTATCGCAGTCAAGGACAAATGGTAGCAAGCATGTTTTTAAATTATGCTTTTTTATTAAAAAATGTCCAGCAGTGGGTGTTTATTATAAATAATTGTTAATTTTTTTTTCCACTGTTGATAGTAAATATTTTCAATTAAAGTTTTATCAGCTCGAACGAAATACGTGTCACAAATAATAAAATGTCTTATATGGTCCGAGATATATATTTTAACCTTGATACTAGTGGTCTGTTCAGCTGTTAGTCTTATTACAGTATAGGATCAGATATTTTATGAGATACTATACATATTATGTATATTGAAAAATTCTTAACCTACTATTAGACTATGAGCCCATGGGCTTTTCTGCGCTTTTCTGCACAAGAGAAAATGTACGCCATAGTGCTGGAACTGATGGTGGCATGATAAACTATCGTTCTGAATAGGTTCGCTGCTGTTTCAAATCGCGACACTTTTTTCCCTATGGGCTCATAGTCTATATAGAACCAAACAAAATTTCAATGTCACAATATTTTATTACTAAACATATTATCTTCTAATTATAATTATATCTTCTTGAATGGATACATTTATTACAGTGAACCTTTCAAAAAAATTGTTTCTTCTTGGTCTGCAAACCAGACCTCCACAGCTTTTATAACCTCCTTGTTGAAAGAAAATTTACGACCTTCAAACTGTTTTTCAGTTGAGGAAAGAGATGATAGTCGGACGGAGCCAAATCTGGTGAATAAGGGGGGTGTTCTAGTAATTCGAACCCTAAATCACGAATTTTTTGCATTGCAACTAGATATTTGTGTGCAAGGGCGTTGTCCTGCAAAAACAAAACACCTTTGGATAGCTTTCTGCTTTTCTCTTTAATTTTTTTCCCGTAGTGTGGTCAGTAATGTCGAATAGTAATCTCCGATTGTTGTTCTACCCTTTTCCATGGCAATCCCAAAAAACTGAAGCAAGAACTTTTCCAGAAGATTTTTGGACACGAAACTTCTTAAGTCTTGGAGAGGACGAAGGACATTGATCACCAAGGGTATTAAGCATATCTTCGTAAATCTGCTTACCTCTTAACCCTTTTAAATATACAGGTACTTGATGATGGCTCGATACTCCAATAATTCGATTTTCATAATTTCGATGGCCATCTTTTTTCTTTTAATTTATTGCGTAATTCGGGTTTACTTTTTTGACGTCCAACTTCACACTGGCACCTCTAATGAATTATTGTTCGTTGCTATGGTAACGCATATTTTGTTCATGCATGGAACTGGTCTAGGCTAACTAGATATCAATACATCTCAGTAGACTAGCTTAAATTTTTAACGAGGCCTGAGCCATCTAGACATCACAAATGTCATTTCCAGTAAAACTCAACAACCATATAAAAAAAAATGCATTTAGTAATTTTTGTTTTAAATTGCTTTATTTCTCATTAAATATGACAATTCAGTTCGTTTAGCACTATATTTTTCTGTTTAATAACTAAACATTCAATTATTGTAATTATTGACAAATCTCTAGTACAATACTGTGTATAATAAAAATATTAGAATAATAAAATTATTATGAACGAGATCTTGATACTATTAATGGTACCACTAAACTACTATAGACTGATTTAATTTTCATGTAGGAGCGAATTTTAATTTCCGTTCTACTACTGAATACCTACAACCAGTAGGTTTAGACCCGCGAGGCCCGGGCCTATGGCGACCAATTTTGAGGAGCGTCAACATTTTGAAGACTAATAAAATTAAAAACCGATTGGGTTTTCTGTAAATTACTTTACCAAATTTAATATATTATAAAAATAGAAATAAAATTATTATAATTTATTATTAATTCTATATTTAATATTATTATATTAAGAACATATACACTACAAAAGTTTCCTTAAGTGGACACTTTTGTATTATCAATTTTAGGAAAAAACTTATTCTTCATAAAAAGTTCTGCATGTTCTAAAATCTAAAATACAATTGTCAGATATCAATTTTTTTCTAGTATTATACGAGGCTTCTCAAAAAATATGAACTTTACTCATATTTGACAATATCGAAAAAAAATATTATGAATAAAAGTTGATCAGAATTGAAAACTACGTTCAAATATACGATTTTATCTATTTATATGGAAAAAATGTATTATTTTTTAAATGTATTTCTAGATACAATAACAATGCAAATTTTACTGTAGTTACGTGTAATATAGCTCTAACAAACTAATCAATGTGTTTTTTTAGACAATTCGTATCAACCCAATGGGTTATTAGCGATGGCTAGTTTATTGTTCAAAAATATTACAAGAACTTAGATTTTTGTATACATGTTAATTGCTTTAAGGTATGCACACGAGTTACCAGCATCACATTGATCTCCTAAGATCGATCTTAAGTTGGATTTGATTGACCACTGCGATCTTTCGTGTTGGAATAAAGGACACTCCACCAGGAAATGTTTTACCGACATTTCTGTTCGACACGATTCGCACACAGGTTGATTTGTTTTCGTTATGAGGTATGAGTGGGTAACGAACGTATGTCCGATTCTTAACCTGGATAAAATCACTTGTTGTCGACGATTCGTGGGGGTAGTCTTCCAGTTATTCACGAACGTTTTAACTTCGGAGAGTTTTGATATTGAAGTGTTCCTATTTTCAATCTCTGAAATTGGAGCAGATGTAGCAGTCTTGGCTAATTCGTCAGCTTTTTCGTTTAGTGTGATACCAATATGTGATGGGATCCACATAAACTTTATGGATAATTTGGAGATTTTAGCTGTATAAAGTTCATTTTTTATGTGTGTAACGATAGGGTGTGATTGTTGGTATTGTTGTATGGCTCTGATGGAGCTTAAAGAATCGGTCAATATCAGTACTTTATTTATTTTTGCCTTATTCGTATACTCCAGTGCTTTCCAAATAGCAAACAATTCCCCGGAGAAGACTGAATTTGTTGGTGCTAATGTGAACGACCGCTGCAAATTCTTGAGAACCATGGCTGCCCCCACACCGTCATCTGTTTTGGAACCATCGGTATATATGTGTGTGTAATTTTGATAATCCGCAATTCTACTCTGAAACATGTTTCTAATAATTGCAGGATTCATTGTCGATTTGCTGAATTCAGTTAGGCTACAGTCACAGTAAGGGATGGTAAAATTCCAAGGAGGCAAGGATTGATTATGATGGTGTTTGTATGTAAGAGGTGGAGGGAGGTTAAGTGTATTTTGGTACGAGTGTAGTCTGACATGGAATGGAGGGTCCAA
>CAJUYH010010627.1:0-12005 GCA_910591685.1 Galerucella tenella
AGAACTCCCTATCTTTGATATATTTTTTATGTTCACTTATTCGGACTCTCAATGGTCTAGATGTTTCACCTAAATATAATTTGTCGCATTCACAAGATATCTGATATATGCAATTTTTTGAAGATTGTTCGTCATTTTTTGGTTTTGTTTTTGTTAGTATAGATCTCAACGTGTTGTTAGATTTGAAGCTAGTTCGAATATTGAATTGATTACCAATTTTCCTAATTCTTTCTGATAAACCCTTAACATACGGTATTGTCAAGTTTTAAAAAATTATGTTAGCTGAATTATTAATATTATTGTTATTATTATGGGGTATTAACAATGAGCCCTTATCTACATTCTTAATTTCTTTATTTAAAAATTGCTGCCGAGTTTTCTCCTTTGTGAAATGATTATCATTAGAACAAATGATTCTGGCCCTATCGTATAAAGATTTTACTACCCCTTTTTTTAACGTTTATAGCATGATTTGATTCGAAATTCAAATACCTATTAGTGTGTGTTGGCTTACGATAAACACTTGTTTCATACCCTGCAGGTGTTTTATTGATAAGAACATCTAAAAATGGCAAAAAATTGTTAATTTCAATTTCAAATTTTATAGATTTTTCTCCTTCATTTCAATTTGTTAAGAAATAATTCAGAGATACTAAGTCATTAGGCCATATTGCAAAAATGTCGTTAACATATCTCAACCAGACAATTGGTTTTAATTTTTGATTATTTACTATTTCGGTTTCAAAATGTTCCATGTAAATATTCTATAAAATTGGTAAGAGGCAAGAGCCCGTGGCAAAACCAAAATTCTGTTCGTAAAAATCATTATTGAACTGAAAATATGTTTTTGTTATACATAATTTTAATAAGTCTATTATTGCTGCTTCGCTCCATTTGCTCCTTTCTGTAAGGGTCTGATCTATTTCTAATTTCGATTTGACAAGTTCTATTGTTTTCTGTACCGGTACATTTGTGAAGAGAAGAACTACATCAAAACTGACCAAATAATGGCTTTTGTTGAACTTTAAATCTGATAGTTTTTCTAAAAAATTATTGCTATTTTTGATGTATGAATCTGTCTGTCCTGCGTGGGGTTCAAAGCAAATTTCTCTTCTCAGCTGTGAAATTGCATCCCCTCTTCTTAGTAGTACTAGTACTTTCCATTTTTTACTTTGATCAAAATCCAAGTAAATTTGACACAACACCACAACGAAATCAAAACACAACAACTCTACCGAATAAAGTGAGGTTATGTAATAAACCTTAACCTCCAGATATCGAACTAACCGCCAGTTGAAACTGAAAGATAAATATTTGACATTTTATCTGCCGGATAAAGTTATCCTGTGGTTGATAAACCGACCTTTCCAAAATAACTGGTAGTTAAGCATTAACTGACGGATAAATTGCTATTGATTAGTTGTCACATTTTTTTCGTTGTGTCAGATAGGGACCAAAAATTATTTTATTTATTTTATTACTAGTTAATCTTGACAACGGTAACTGGAACGCTACCGAAACGTCGAAATAAAAAATAAATAAAATTATTATGGTTTGATTCCCAAAAATAAGTGAAAAAATAATAATTAATGCCATAAGGAACTTACAGAAGATAAAAAAAATGGTTCTTTTTTTTTCTAGGGAAAAGAAACGAGAAAAGGAAAGAGACGAACTGTGGAAGAAACTAGCGGAACTCGAGATATCCCATAACAAGAATATGTCTGCACAACATAATAATAGCCCATCCAGCAAAAAGTGATAATATAATAAATAACAGCCTAATTACCCTGCCCCTTGTTAATGTTTGCTGGTAAGTTAAACAATGTCTGATATTTCTCTAAGTTATTTATCTCAATCGGAACGTGCTTCACAACACTACATAAAATGATATAAAATGTGTTCATTATTGGAATATATTTTTTAAACTGAAAACTTCATTAGGCGCGTCGAGCACTTTTTAGGTGAAGAAAAATCTTGGATTTCGCGTCATCGTCACGTTTTTATGCAACACACGATAGCTTTGGTTATGCAACACAATTAACAATAAAGTGTGTATTTAGGGTTGCAATTATAGTTAGGGAAGCGAGGTCGCTAAATGGCGACATTCTCGAGCGCCGTCGAGACCTATCAAAATCGAAAGATAAAGTAATTTCGAAAAAAAAGCTCGTATGGTAAAAAACATTTTAGCGGTGGGCATGGCGTGTACGGTTTTTCAAAAATGTTGAAAAAAAAAAGTTACTTGGGCATATTCTCGAGTGCGTCAGATATTCATACCATGTATGCCCCAAGTGCCTGTGATAACAACGGTATACTAATCTGCCGGTTTGCGTGGTGGGGGTAGGCATATGAAGTAGTCAAAAATACGAGAGAAAAAAAATTTACTCGAGTGCGTCAGATTTTTGGAAGGGGTGTTAAGTAGGCACCAAGGAAGCTCCCTTTAAAAAAACTGACGATAAGCTACGACTAATTTTTGAAAATGCATGAGAAATTGAGAAATGAGAAATCTTGTGCTGAACGGTGTCAAACTGAACAATGAGTAATCGGAAAATGATTGATCGAACGCCATTTTTTCCATCGGTAGATAAATGCGATTAGTTGATTATAGTCTATATAGAAAGGACAAGGAGTAATAAATCATTCATTTAAGTAGATTTCCTAGACGTACCGAAATATATTTCAAGAGAGTATACCGTAAGGTACTTAGTATTAGTTCTTTGAGTAAAGTTTTCTTAGAAACATTATCGGGAATATTATTTTAAAAGAAAGTAGGTACATTAAATCAGTACTTAGTATTAGTTCTTTGAGTAAAGTTGTATGGTTTTCATAATATTGTAAATAGTTGGAATATATTTAAAACATTTGTTGAATGTTAATTGTGCAAGTACCAAACAATGTCGATAAGCCAAGGACCATCTAAACGACCAAAAACAGGTCCATTATCTTTAAATGAAAAAACTCTGATATTGAATTGTTATATATCATTGAAAAACAAGGATCCAAGTGCAAGTGTTGATGATATTGTGGAATTAACGGCTGCTATGTTGTGTGTTGCTAAATCAACAATTTATAGATTACTAAAAGAAAGCAAGAATGGAACTCTTCAACCCCCTAAAACTCCTTCAGGCCGAAAACCAATTGAGATCTATGAGTCATTAAAACAAAGACTAAGGCGTAAAGTCCATGGATTTTACTTACGAAAGGAAATTCCAACACTTGACAAAATTATGACATCAGTGCAAGAAGATACGGACTATCCAAAATTCTCCAGAATGACATTATGCAAACTTTTGAAAGATGTGGGTTTCAGATATACAAAACATAATAGAAAATCTCTCTTGATAGATAAACCGGAAATAGTTTTTTGGAGAAGAGACTATTTAAGAAGCATTCGACATGCCATAGAACAAAATTTGAAAATCTTCTACTTAGACGAAACATGGATAAATGCTGGATAAACAGTTTCCAAATCTTGGCAAGATGAAAACATTAAAAGCGGAAGGCAGGCATTCGTGGAAGGTTTGTCGTTAGGTTTGCAGCCACCATCTGGAAAAGGAAAAAGACTTATCATTGTCCATGTTGGAAGTTCTGAAAGTTTTGTTGATGGTGGATTATTAACTTTTATTTCAAAACGCACGGGAGACTATCACGAAGATATGAATGGGGATGTCTTCGAGGAATGGTTTGTTCAAATGTTGGATCTGATTCCAAAAGGGGCTGTAATTGTTATGGACAACGCAAGTTACCATTCACGGTTACGAGAAGCATTGCCCACAAGTCGTTGGCGTAAAGCAGAGCTTTTGGAGTGGCTTATTTCGAAAAATATTAAGTTTCCAAAAGATCCACTAAGGAAAGAACTTTACAGAATTGCAAAAATGAACAAAAATAAATACAAAACCTACATTGTAGAAGAAATGGCTTCTTCTCGTGGTATATCAGTTCTTCGACTTCCCCCTTATCATTGTGAACTTAATCCCATAGAATTAATATGGGCTCAGGTAAAGGGAGAAGTTGGAAAAAAAATACTACTTTTAAAATAAACGATGTCGTGAAATTGTTTGAGAGTGCTGTAAGTCATGTTATTAGTAAGGAAAATTGGACAAACTGTATCGAGCATGTTATCAAAGTAGAGGCAAATATGTTGAAAATTGACAATATTTGTGATGATTTAATCGACCCTATTATTATTAATGTCAACAACGATTCTTCCTCTTCCGAGTCGGATATAGAATAAAATGTAAGTAATAAATGTATTCCAATAATTATTTCTTTTCATTTTTTATTATATTATAATTTAAAACGTATTTTTTCCCCAAAATACACACCACTGCATTGCGTTATTGCTTATCTGCTAATCCTTTAACAATGAAGAAACCCTAAACTTTGCTACAACTGAAACAAATACGGGGTCGATCTACCTGGTTTTTAGATTTACGGAAGAAATGTAATTTAAAGTAAGAGATTTATCAAAAATTTCATGGTGCTCCCTGTAAAGGTTTCGCATACTTAATTAGGGTTTATTACTCCTCGTACTTTTTGTACATACTATAGTTATCGCGATAATTTCAACTTTCAACCCTATTTTAGTTTGAAATTTTAGATGAAATGGAGTTTGAAACGTTCGTTTTTGTTTTCTGAATGCGGCCACCGTACACTAACTACCGACAAGTAAATTCACTTGCGTCGGAACGTTTGAAAATTTTGGTACATCTTTTCTCTAGCGGCTCACACGTCTGTATCCTATTACAACCTTCTATACTCGATTTAAACTAGCCAGAACTCGCCAGACGATAGGAGGGGGTAAGGAAATGTTCGGTAACCCATAAATCGACGAAGTGAATTTACTTGTCGGTAGTTAGTGTAAGGTGATGCGGCCATTGATTGGTAAAAATTCCCATTTACCATGGGCGTACGATAAAATCGTTTTAGGGGGTTAATTTATTTGGTCAAATTTCCTTCTATCATAGGAGTATGAGGAAGTTTTCGAAAAGGATTTATTTTTTGTGAAAATTTCCATTTACCCTGAAAGTGCGATAAAATAAATATAAGGACAAATTTATCCCATCAAGGACGAACGATAAAAATTTTAATAATATCAATTTGTTTTTAAAAGTTCTATATCATGAGCGAACCACAAAATTTTTTGCCGGTTAATTTATTTGATAAAATTTCCATTTGCTAAGGATGTAAGAAAAGAAATTTTGAAAGAGGTTCATTTGTTTCCATTTCCCTTTGGCAGTCCCCATGGCTGAATATTTCGTTTCTTTATCTCAAAAAGAAGATGGTTTGTATTGACTGAGTAATGATTTCTTTTCTGGGAAACCATTAAAATTTGTTTTCGAATTTTTTTTTTCAAACTGTTTCCATATGTTCAAAAGTTCTGCTTTTCTTCATCACCGAGTATTCAAATGATGGTTAGTTTTGACTAGTGGCTTCTAAAAGGGAAAATAATGAACCAACTTTGGTGTAAAATGTTTTGGGTAGAAACCATTCGGAGCCTCACTAGAAAGTGGCAATTTACGTGCTGAAACCGTGTTTAAACGTACCGAAAGTGTAAGCACAAAACAGACAAACCTATAGAAGTGAAAGTTTATACTTAGTATGACCTTGAATAAAATAATGAGTTCAAATCCAACTAAGTACCTGAAGTACTAGTTGCAATAGAGTTGTCGAAACTGGCCTGGCAGTAAATGCATCACTTTAGTCCGAAAATAAGAAAAAACTTTCAAATTGTGGAGACTAGATATGGAGATCGAACTCATACGAAAAAATTGCCAAAACTGTCCTTGAAATCTATCTAAGCAGTTTGTATTTCCACCACGGCGTCGCCACTGCAAATTTAATACCATCTAAAAACACTAACCTCAGTTTTCATAAATTACAGTAGTCAAATAGTAAACATTATACCTTGTTTTTAAACTAAGAGGAGCGATTTGAATTAAAGTTGGCATTTCTGCAGCCTAGTGATTGGTTGAATTGCCGCCCGTTTCACACAGCTCTTTTGATACAACTGACAACGATATTTGTCAGTTTTGTGCTTATATGAAAATATTATAACTTCAATCTTTATTGGGTACATGTTTTTCACGTTTCTTGTTTTATTTTTAACTAAGTATTATATTCCAACCAAGTTAAGTGCTATTTTTATTATTTATTCAGTTTGATAAACAAAATCTATGCTTATTTTTTCTTGTTAATCATATAAATTTCCAAGTGAAATCTAATTATTGTGAATATTTCTACATCATGTTTTACTTATATTGCAGTACAGTACATTATTATTGTATTTTTTGATATCCAAATTTCTGTTGACTTTTAGTTCGTGCTCAAATGTGAATAGAGAATATTTCAAAATACAGTAGCTTTTTTGTACATATTTATATCATCCAATTTGACATGAATTACTTATATAACCTTACATTCTGACATTACATTGGACACGACACCTGCGAGCAATATAATACATATGTCACATATCTTCTGTATGTTCCTTGTGGTATATTATTCATTCTTTTTTTAATTTCTTGGGAAATTAAACCACAATATTTTTAAATTCTTTATTTCAACGTTTCGGTAGCGTTCCAGCTACCGTTGTCAAGAAAAAATAAGTAGAAATTAATTTTTTTATCCCTAACTGACACAACAGAAAAAATTTGACAACTAGACAATCAAAAATTATTTTGAAGTTTAAGACTGCAAAATTTTGTTATCAAATTTTTATTAAGGTCCATTCATAGTAGATCATATCTGTGGCAAAATGTGAAATGAAATATTTTATTTCATGACATTCTATCGATATAATAGTCTACTAGAAATGGAATCCAGTGAAGTGCACGTTCCAGGAACGGTTTTTATTAGGATAGCGCGTTTTTTTCGCTTATATTGGAAATGTTGTTAATAAAACGCGTTTCTTGATAGTTTTTTTGTGTATGAATATTCAAGTTTTTGAAATATGTATACTCAGTTTTGTGATTTTGTGTATTGAAATGTGTATCGATTAACAACTATTCAAATTATAAATCATAAGAAAACCTTTCGGCACACCCTCTTAATCTAGTAACTTTTAGTGGTGTAAGTGAGGTTTCTCAAAATGCTCCTCCTAGTTTAAAAGCAAGGTATAGTTATGACAAAAACTAGTGGCGAACCTTTGGGGTCTCTGGGCTAACGCATTTAAAAAAAAAAGGATTATGCGAAAAACATACAAAAGGTTTTTTTATTTCAAACTAAAGTATTTTCATTCATTCATTCATTCAAACGTTTGGGTTGTGCTCAACAGCCCGGGCACTTGACCTAAGTCATTGTACCATTCCCAATGTTATCTACTTCCACTCCAAAAGTTTCGTGTCCTCTATATAGGCCACTAGCTTATTTGGGGGGATTTTAAGTAGTTCTGATGGTTGTATAGTTTCCTTTCCAAAATGCTTCTGTCTGAGTCCTTCTAAGTTCTTACATGAGCAGAATATATGAATAGGTGTTTCATCCCTTAGTTCGCACTTCCTACAGAAAGGTTCACTGACTATTCCCATTCTGTACAAATGTTTCCTTAGAGTGCAATGTCCAGTAACCAGGTCGGTTACTGTCTTCAAGTGTCTCTTGCTCAGTTTCAATAAACTGGTTGAGAGTTCTTTGTTTACCTTTTTCAGTAGACTTTTTGTGTGAAGATGACCTTCTGTCAACCTCCATTTAATTTGGTGTTCTTTGTCTAGCCAGTTCCGGATTTCCCCTCTTATGTAATCCTTTGTGATTCCACAGAACGGTTCCGGACCTATAAAGTCTCCTTTAGAGCCTTGTTTAGCTAGCTGGTCCGCCAATTCATTACCAGCAGTCCCTTCATGTCCCGGCACCCATACTAGAGACACTGTGTTGTCTCTTGCCAGCTTATTAAGGGACTCTTTGCAGTTTTTAACCAGTCTAGATTTCGTGGTAGGATTGCTGATTGCCTTCAGCAATGCCTGGCTATCAGTGAATATTTTTATTCTTTGTCCGGTATAACCCCTCTTGATATTTTCATCAATACAGGCTATAGCAGCAATTGTTTCTGCCTGGAATACAGACGTGTATCTACCAAGGCTGAAGAACATTTTCTTCCTAGGTCCATTTATACCAGCCCCAGTGCCATGGTTGGTTTTAGATCCATCAGTGAACCAGCTGATATCCCCGGGATTTCCCGAGTGCATCACCTGTTGCCTAGATGGAATGATAATATTCACTCGCTCAGTGAATATATTCTCTGGTATCATACTATCCAGACCCATCTGAAAGTTTGGTTCGTCTAGTATTGTCCCAGTTATATCGGTATGTCCCCCATGTACATTGTTCGGGGTCCACATGCCTCCCGATTTCAGTCTAAGAATCGCCATCATCGCCTCTGCCCTAACAAAAAGTTCCAGAGGAGGGAGGCCTATAAGGGCTTCCATTGATGACGTGCCCGTGCTGTTCGTTGCCTCGGTAATACCGAGGAGAGCTTGTCTTTGGATTGTAGCCAATTTGTTCTCTACTGAGGACACTTCTGTCCTTCTCCACCAGACTACCGTTCCATAGGTGACCGTAGGCCTAATCACTGTTGTGTAAAGCCAGTGTACCACCTCAGGTCTTATTCCCCAGGTTTTTCCCATAACTCTTCTGCATTGCCAAAATAGTCTGGTTGCCCTGGTAGTAGTTCTTTCCAGGTGTGCCCTCCAATTCAATTTAGAGTCGAGGGTCACTCCCAGGTATTTCACCTCTTTGGATATTTCGAGTGCTTCTCCGAACAGTTGTACCCTGCCCTCTGGAAGAGCCCTTCTATTCGTAAAAGCAACTAGTTTGGTTTTTTTTGGATTGACTGTTAGGTCCTCTTTAAGGCACCAGTCTTCCACAATTCGCAGTGCTTCTTGTAAGACATTTGCGACCGTCTCTGGGAATTTTCCCTGGGTGACAATCACAAGGTCATCCGCGAAGCCCTGCGTCCATATGCCTTGATCATTTAGTGTGCAGATCAAGTCATCCACAATTAAATTCCACAGTAGTGGTGAAAGTACTCCACCTTGAGGACACCCTTTAGTTGTCCTGACGGTGTACGTTGTATCATGCATATGTGCCGATATTCTCCTATGTTCAAGCATGGATCTTATCCATCTGCATGTGGTGTTGTTTGTCCCTCTCTTTTCGAGGGATTTGTTTATTGATGACATCGAAGTGTTATCAAAAGCACCTTCGATGTCTAAAAATGCTGCTAGGGCAAATTCTTTTTGGTTCAGGCTCCTTTCGAGTCTCGAGACCAAATTATGCAGAGCAGCTGATTTCCTGATTTCCCTGCCTGATAAGCCCATTGCAGTGTGTGTAGAGGGATGCTCTTAAGCACTCCTTCTTGCAGATGCATCTGTATTACTTTCTCCATGGTTTTCACCATGAATGATGTCAGACTGATTGGTCTGCAGGATTTGGCCTGGGTGTAAGTTTCTTTCCCTGGTTTGGGAATAAACACCACCCTTGACTCTCTCCATGCAGTTGGTATATACCCTAAAGCATGGCTACTGCATAATAACAAAACTAAAGGACCCATGATGATGTCAATCCCCTCTTGCAGAAGCTTGGGAAATATGCCATCTGGTCCTGGGGTTTTGTAGGGGTCAAATGAGTCTACAGCCCATCTAATAAGATGTGGTCTGAAAATCTCATTTGTTATCTTCCAGTCCTCTTTGGTAGCCCTCGTTTTGACTACTGGCCTGGTATCATCGCTCGAATCTATCCTTGCCGAGCCCGGAAAGTGCACACCAAGAAGGTGCTCTAAAGCTTCCTCCTCAGTCTTTGTGTACCCTCCACTCGGCAACTGGATAGATCTTACATTATTAGAAGTGTCCCTCTTGAGAATTCTGTTAATTCTGACCCTGTCATGGACACTTTGTATGTCCTCACAGAATTCCCTCCAGGACTTTTTCTTTGATTCTTTTATTTTTTCATTCAACTAAAGTATATTATAAACTTAGGTAAAAGTAGATAAAACTAACTAAGAATTCACTTGTTTTAAAATCAAAACAAATTAATATATTCTTAACAAACATAATTTAAATGAAAGAGGATTATTAAATGAACCTAATAAATAATAATAATACATTTATGGAAATACTTCTCTACACTTTTGTGCTGCAAAGTCTTTTATTGGCTTATCACATTCTTTGGTAAGATCAGTATTAAGGGAAAGAAGTGAGAAGTAAGTCTTGTATTTGTTTCCTATATAGGACATTTTAGCTTGCTTGATTTTTAAGAAAAATACATAATTCTTGTCGAAAAGCAGCCCCACTGTTTAACGTTAGGGATTTCGGTTGGAGAACGTATTTGTTTTCTGATGAGAGCACATTTATACTTCTCGGCCATGTTAATCGTCAAAATTGCCTCACTGGATGAGAGAGTACATACGCAATATCCTGAAAAGTTAATGTTTGGGCAGGAATTGTAGGAAATCATATCGTAGGTCCCTTTTTCATTGAGGACAACTTAAATGGAGATAAATATTTAGAGCTGCTCCAAAATAATGTCGTGACAACTTTGACATACTACATGCTGCATCAGCAAACCCAGTACTGCCAATACAATATGGTTTCGGTAAGATAGAGCACCGCCCCATTACCGAAACAATGTACCTGAACCAAATTTTTCCATGTTGGTGGATAAGGAGGCGCGGATCGATATAATGGCCAGCACGATCTCCTGATCTGACGCCATTAGACTACTTTTTGTGGGGATATGTCAAAAGTATCAACTTCTATGACTTTTTTTTTAAATTCTGTTATTCAACGTCGGACTATTTCTGCGACTGAGGCTAATCACCGACGCCGGGAGCACTCTACCCCTAACCGGAAAATTTGGCGAACCCACTAGTGTTCCAACCAATGGACTCGGGACCTCGGTTTTACTTCTCCTCCGAAAGACGGCATATCTACATTATACCTCGTGCTCATTGGTATAATGCCTGCGAGCTGTGATATGCTAGTCCACTGCAGGCTGTACGGGCACTATACGATGGTTTTCCCTAGCATGGTCACCCATCCAAGTACTAACCATGTTCGACCTTGCTTGACTGTAATCATCGCATTAAACGCGTTCCGCTACAGTGCTGGGTCGTCGCCCCTTCTGTGACTTGGAAAGTCGAATAGAGGAGCTCAGTCTAAGGTCAGTGTGGCCAACAAAAGTGTTAGTAATGGTGGCTAGTAATTCTAGGAACTCTTGGCATGTCACCATTTCATTTCTGTTATCTGTCACTAGGTATGTCAGATGTCAGTGGAAAAAGTAAATAGAAGAATAGAGATACAACTAACTAGAAATGCTACTAAAATCTAATCGAAAATGGACATACACAATTAAACGAATATCAACAAAAATAAATATAACTGACATTTGACATAACCAGTGGCAGAATAACAGAAGTGAAATGGTGACTTGCCAAGAGTTCCTAGAATTAATGGCCACCGATATGTTGAGTATTCAGCTAAAATGTCATTTTAAATTTCAAGATATACGCTTCGGGGGTGTATTCATAATTTTAATTAAGCAATATAGAGGTTCGCAATGATGAAAAACATGCAAAAATCTTATGTTTTGAAGGGTAAGCCTTAACTGTCAATCTTGTCAGAAAAAAACACTTTTGTTGGCCACACTGACCTTTGACTGAACTCCTCTATTGTTTTTGAATTATTGGATAACATTTACAAAGGGTTTATTTATTTGTAAAAATTGTATTGATGATTGTAAAAGTATCTGTGTCATAGGCGTAGGATTTAAGGGGCTTGATTTATTTGAAAAAATTAAAAAAGGCTCGTACGTTGAAATAATGAACCAAGATTGGAGTATCATGGTTAGGTAGATACTTTTTGGTTCTTTGATGAACTTATTGGTTGGTAATTGAAAAAATATTGATAGAAAAAGCAGTACTTGCGCTTGTCAAATAATATATTGAAGTATATAATTTTTTTTAGTTTCATGTAATGCAGAAACAATACAACACAAGAAGGACTCTTCACTACTTCACGATT
>CAJUYH010010628.1:0-12005 GCA_910591685.1 Galerucella tenella
ATATACATATTTTTTGCTACTTTTTCTCATTATTATTTATTCTCTCTGTTTGTATTATAATATTTCTTTAATTAATTACGGGAATAAAATTACAAGTACGCAGTTGAATGATTCCTGCGCACTAATATAAAATTCACCGAGCATTATCATAATAGCCAAGTCCCTGTCCAATACTCCCTATAATTCCAGCTACTCACGTTCATTCTCAAACAATATGTGTTATTGATAATTATTGTTCTTACGCTCATCCAAAATTTATTGTATAGCTCACTATCAACTTTAATTTATTTTTTTATAAATCATAGGTTTTGTTTTTCATACAACACTTATCAATTAATCAATAAGTGTTTCAGTTAAAATAAACTATAAACGTAGTGAGAATTTTCCTATGTAAAATTTAACGGCTGAGCAACAAGCCAATCTTACCAGTCACTGTCCAATATCTCCGTTTAACCACCTAACTCAATTATTTATTCAACACACCGATAATTCAAGAGAGAAAATCAATCAATTATTCATTGGGCTAATTACCCACAAGTAAGCTAAGCTAATCATCAATTGAATGGTATCAACTCACCGAGTTCCACCACCACGCCCACTCATTCAAAAAAATATCAAGAGATAATCAAATGCGAAAATTCAAATTACCGGTCCGCGTGATTTACGACCATGCGGCGATAGTCGTTGCTCACTGACGACATTTTGGGTAAAACCACGTGCATCATCAAAAACGTTCATGCTGATCAATTGAGGGGTTAAGATGGGTTTCATGGCTTCAAAAAATCGATTTTTTTTTATTATCTTAATTTCTACAACAGCTTTAAAATATTGTCCTGTATTTTCAAGTCAACCCGCGTGATAGTTTCGGAGATACAGCCTTGGGAAGTTGCGCGCTCAAGACCAGGTAGGCTCAGCGCGCCGAAGGTATATGGGTGCAGCTACTCGTCTACTGTTTGTCCGTTTTTCCTGCCAATTTCTTTCTCTTTCTAAGGGCAACTAGTTCAAAATACTTCAGTTGGTGATTACTTGTTGAATCACGAGGTTCATTTGAGGTTATAAGTGTCCATTGTGAATTTTATTTAAAAATGCCGAGAGTTTCTAGAACTCTTGGGAAAAGAAGAAACTGTGAGTCAGTGGAAAAAGGGAAAGACGCTATATGGGCTATTTATTATCATTAGAGCTCTACAGACAAACCACCTCAGCACGGAAATTGCCCGAAAAGTCCAGACTCCTGGTGCGCCTGGCAGCAAGCATCGGCTACCGATACTCTTTCATCATTCGAACACGACTATACTCCATTAGCAGACGATGTTTTGACGGCAATGAAACCTAATTATGAAGATCTTAGTAAGGATGAGCGTTTGGGGCGGTGTGTTCGTGGTTTTACATAAAATAATAATGAAAGCTTGAACCAGTTAATCTGGCAAGTTACACCCAAAAAACTTCCTGCCCGTTCAAAGATCGTTGATATTGCTGCATTGGTCTCTGCTTGCACTTTTAATGAAGGAACATCAACTTCATTATTATATATGCAAGGTATTGATTTAAAACTTGCCCGAAATTTCCACGAATGCGCCCGAAAAAGTGATGAAAACCGTGTGTGCGTAGTCGAGAAAAAATCTGTGAGCTAGACACACGAAGACAGGATTCGTCATAGATAAGAGCAAAAGGATGCCTTGGACATTACAGCTGCAGCAGGTTCTTCACTTTATGGCCCCGGAATCGACGATTCAATGTAAGTTGAAAAAAAAAATTTTTTTTTTGAAGTTTTATTGTCACTCAAAACTTTAAACGCGTTTTTCTCGAAACTGTGTTTTCAAAGTCGCTTGTCAAGATTATTCGAGAACTACTCAAGCGGTCTTTATGAAATTTCACACAGATCTTGGAAATACAATTCACAAGGACTTGGACGAAAGAGTTTTTTTTCAATTAAAACTATTTAAGAAAAAAAATTGTTGAGCAAATTTCACCGAAATTTGTATTTTTTTTTTTAAATCCAACTCTCACGTTTCTGTTCCTTTGTCCAAGTTCCAGTTTATGGTCTTAACTAAAACACGTATTTTTTTTTCACTTCGAATGATCCTCTCATGAGTTCGGCTGTTAACGCAGACACACCTTTTTTCCGAGTGGTCACCAGAAATGACGCCGCAATAGCGGTGTTTTAAATATTTTTCAATGAAAATTTCAGCAATTCTTTGCCAAATGTGTAGGTTTAAGACGATAAAAGGTTTGGATGAATTTTTTTATTGTTTATATAGAAACGAAATTGTTGAAAATAGGTCGTTTTTTCCTCGATTAAATCTATGTAACGCCTTAAAGAATCGAACTCATTTTGTGTACAAAATTTGACTCAAGTTCAATTACGTTAATTTTCATTTCAGTTATTGTTAAGCTAGTTTATTGTTTGTTTTGATCTTGGGAATAGTGAATATTTTTTGAATAAATTTAATTTAACTTAAGTTACAAGCAACTGAAGTGTGTCACGTCATTGCCACCAGAAATCCTGTGATTGAACCCAGTGAGACCTTTCGAACTCATCTTATCCAACAAAGTAGAGTCCACTTGAAATCACTGCCATTTATATTACATTTCTTTCTCTACCGTCTTTTTTCTCTTTCTCGGATTGCTCAATACAGAAAGTAAAGATAAAATTTTTAACTTGATATCCAGTGACAGAGTATTTGTATAAGTATATGTTCACTTATCACTGAATCGGTTCATGGCCGAGCTAATTCATCTCGGTGATGGCGAAATACCACGACTGAGGAATGCTCATCACTGATTAACAATAGATATCCGATGAGTCATCAGATATATATTGTCAAAACTATCGGTGAGTCATTGGAGTTATACAGGAAAGTACTCAACGCAGCGCTCATCATCATCCAATAGCGCAAGGATTGGGACTCAACCTCGCGTCTAATTGGTTAAGACGTTTCGCCGTGAACTTGGCCTAGTTTACCGCAGAGAGTCTGTAGTGTCTTAGGTCAAGTCCACATCCCGGTTCACGTTGCTCAACTCGACCTCATTGTCTGTTCTGTCTGAAAAAGAACCGCACGCAATGTATTTGTTTCGACTCGTTAATTATAATTATGTACAACTCAACGATTTTTGTGGTATACTCATTAATTATTTTTGTACTCACCCGCAATCAGTCATTGTGCAGTGAATTGTGTTTTATACAAGACTCAAATCGATTTGTTAGTAGCAACTAATCGGACTCTTCTACAAAAAATATAGACTCATTGTACCGCTCATTCATTGTTGCGACATCAGCATGGGCAAGCCATTAATTAATATTTGAAATCTTGCATAATCTCAAGAATCACTCAATATTACATAAATTCAATGGCTCAATTCACCCAAACGTATTTGTTACCTTATAATCATCATTATGCTTTTCGATTTATCATGAGAATTATATTTTTTTGTGTTCAAGTCAACCACGCGGCGACTATATACCATTGTATTACAAACTATTATATTTCATTTTTCTTATCGTTTTGATCAAGTCACGTACTTTTATATCTTGCACAATTATAATATTTCTCTTCTTTTGTATTATTACATTTTTTGTTTTCGAATTCTAGAATAAAATATTATTTGTGAAATACACGCCTATCACAGTTGAACTTTCACGTGATTCCATCGGTTAATTAAACTTTCGTTTGGCTCAATATTGTTCTAAGTTTCCTAGTGTCCAACAACGCCAGAATATTGATATGCTTCCGAATTACTGAACAGTATATTAGACAAAATTCAGCATCTATTCGAATAAAATGAATACTAGAATTTCATGTAAGTAAAATTGAAAAACTTCATTTAATGTTGTGAAAACTGATATATTTAGTGTCGAAACCTTATTTTGCTGAATAGCTGCAAGAATCGTCAAAACGAAACATGAATTGAATTATTCAGCTATGGTTTCGAAATCAAAGGTCACTTTTCTTTGCACTAGCTGAAAGTAATAGATTAACTTTTTTTTCATTGACGTTTTTCATGCGAACCATATAACAGATAAGATGTATATTTATAACCAATTTGTCCAAAATCAACAAATTAAGAACTATCACCGTGTTGAATAACATTCAAAGATGGAAGATTGTTGAAAAGAAAATACAGTAACTTGTTGCAGAAAATAATCTGATCATCATTGTACTGCATGTAAGTGTTACGTCCTGCAGGAGAGGTCGCATGTACCTGCGGAGTTAGAGCGAATTGAGGCATCGATCGGCAGATGTCACTTGCCCTTTTGCGAGTCTTGCTTCAGATTCCTCAGTTCGCTTACCGACCATCACCCACAGCTCTTCAATAAGGGAAGTTCAGATAATCACCGCCGCTATTCGCGGTTGAATTCACTGAGTCACTTGGAGATTTATCGTCAAATCAATTGTTGCTCTTTTATTTAAATGTTAATGAACGGTTGGTTGGTTACACAATGAAATTTACACTGTAATTCACTTATGACTATTATTACTTCTACTTCAATTACTGGCGTTTTGTTTGATTGTATGTTATAACTGATATTGTTACTTTTGCAATTAGCAATTGTTTCGAGATTCTCAATTACTCGATACTGTGACGACTAACGACTCGTCTTTTCTGAGTATTCTCAATTGAACTTAAGATCTTGACGTGAGATTCTGATTCGCTCGATTGAGATTATCGGAGATGTCGACGAAACTGATGTTGTAATAGAAGTGCCATTTTGCATGTTTTACAGCTATTTTATAAGCTTAGTTAACACGTCATCTGATGCGTCTCGATTTGGTGGGATTTATTACTCATAGTTTTCTCTACGCTCGTGACATCCCTTATCGTTATGTGATATGGGGTGAGACCCTTGTGATATCGTGTGAGGGCGATCGATGTCGCGTATGGCGTGATCATTACTTAGAATTGCTTGTTGTTTTCATGATTATCAATAGTTTTGAGATCTCGCTACATTTGCTTGTTCAAATAACTTACATCGTTCTATGTCTTAACTTATTTATTCATTTTGGAATGCTGTTGGTTCAGCTGCATGAATTTTAGTTGTTTATCGTATGTGTATTTTAAATGTGTCGTTTCCTGTTTTTTGGTTGATATGAGTATTAGTCATTTGTTCGTTATGCGGTTTTTATGCCTATGCATTGAGTAGTTATCAATTATAGTTGTTTATATGATCTATTGCAGTTACTTGTATCGTTTGTGTAATTGAATTGACTTGGCGGTATACATGCATACGTGAGTCAACTTATGTGTTGGTGTCAATCATTAATTTATTATTTGATCTTAAATTCGTGTGTTTATTAGTTGTTAGTTCTTATTGATAATTATCTGTGTTGATTACTTATAATTACTATTACTTATTCATTTAATTCTATAATTAATTCGGTATATGTGAGTTCGTTGGATGTTTTAAATTTATTATACGTAAAGATATACATTGGTCGCGGTCCTTGACGTTACATGTTCTTTGGAAACAATGTATATGTGTATGTCTATATTTATGTCGTAGAATCTAACTTGTCCATTACTGATGCGTCTATACCATGGTGAGTCGTCCGTCGGTCACTTTACTCTAGCGTAAGTCCCGGGAATATAACATAAGTACATAAGTGTTTGCGCGCTCATTAGATTTGGCGCGGAACATTACCCTCACAGAGCCAGATCAGAGAATTGATAAATTTGTACTGAAACGATGTTGGTGTGCAACCAATCATAATGCACAACCAATTACCATCAACAAGTAATCTAATTAAGACTGACGCAGTAAGTCAGCGCAAATTAAGAGAGAATAACTTTCAATACATCGTGAGAAGTGAACAAGTGTGCACATGAGTTCAACGTCATCATAATTAGACAGAAATAGTCATCGGTGAATTTAATTGAACAATCAATAAAAGTACAATTATCTCAAGAGCAAATCAACCAGCTTCACCACCACATTGTATCAAGTTCCATGATAAATCAAGTCAGGCATTATCAATACAAAATCATATTACCGAGCCGCGCAATGTGCGACCGCGCGACATCAGTTATTTCTTACCGAATAAAATCACTACCGAATAGAATTTATTTCACACAAATTATTCGAACTTTCCGTTTTCTTTCTTTACGCATTTCTCAAAGTTCGACTGCAGTTATGAATGGCATTGCCTCAATTACGTATAACAGTGGGCATTAATTCATTCAACCGAAAGATATGAAAACAATATTTGACAGTTTCTTGTCTAACCTAAGGAAAAGTTTCCAAACCATAAAAATGGAAAAAGTAGAAACAAAATATTCTCCCACAATCACGTGATATAATTGCAACCTATATACCTCCAAATAACACTTTACGTCATTTTATAACAAAGTGGATACAGCACTGAAAGAATATGTTTAGAGCATAAAACTGAATCATGAGTCACTTATTCCTGAAATTCTATTATGTTCAATGTCACTGTAGTCAATTGATACCAAACGGTTCAAGTAATTATTTTTATTCACCTTTATATACACACCTGGCTAAGCACCACATCATTTTTTTGTTTATAATTTGAATAAAAATTGAAAATCCGACCCAACCCTTCAAATCATCATTATTCAACATTTGTTGAAGCTAAAAATACACTGATAAATCTTATCAAATTTTTGAATATGAATTACATGAGATTGGAGTTCATGAGCTTAGTCGACACCACTGGATATCCACTAAATGAAAAATCATGTTTTTACTCAGCAATTGATGAATAACGTTGATGAATATTTCATTGAGGTAACCGATGTTAATGAATAAACAAAAACAAAAATTTTCGAGGCGAACAACTATTCAGGAAAGATCTGGAATATTCTCGAAAGTGCTAAGCGCAACTGTTACCATGCCGTATTTGGACATAATTTTGGCGACAAAGGCGCAACATTGTTGCTATATATACAGAGACGTACCACGCATAAATCAGTATAAAGAAAATAGTGACTGCATGAACATCGTGCTAATTTGTGTCTGCCATAAGTCTAACTCTTTGCTGTGCCGAGTGCTAATCTCGGTACATTCTCAATTGTACAACCCAATTTACTGGATTCTGCACTACTGCCAAATATTTGTACGAATAGGACAAGTAATTGACTTGCAATTATATTATTGATCATAGGCTGACGCCATACGTGGCTTTACAACCCAAGAGTTGTGTCATCCTTATAAAGTAAAAATAAACAGTACCGTCTTGAAATTGAGTTAGACCTCTACGAACAGTAGAAGGAGCAACCCGAAACTCAATCATGATTTCGATCGCAATTTTTGTATTGTAGTTGCGAATTATTCGGTCATTTACTGAATAATTTTCGAATATAATCTTGTACCAGATCTCGCTTACTTGACGCGAGAAAGTACGTCGCTGATTGGTTTTTTTTCAGATCGTTTTGTTGTTTTCGCAATCAGTTATATTTGAAGCAAGAGCGAATAAATCCAACAGATTTGAAAACATGGGGAAAAGTAATCTCTAAGTGCGCTCATGTGTTATGGATCGGATTACCAATTGATTTATTGTATGTAGGTCAGAGTTGAATTTATTGTAATAACTGAACATGTAAGATCCATTCTTTTCATCATCGTTAGTAGTAGAGTTACAGTGCCTTATCGTGTTGGAATGTCAGATTTACTTTTTCTCAAAGTTTCATGACTATAAGTGTTTAGCAACATATAAAGTAGATGAACAATCGTTCATTGTAGTAACGATACACCACTCACAAAAATCGTAGAAATCGAATGTTTGTCACACAGTGATAAATTATAGACAAAAATGAGGTGGCGCTCTACCAATAATGGCGAAGGAGCCAATGACCGTAACCCATGATCTAGAAGTAGGAAAAGTAGGGTCGGTCAAGTTAAGGAAGCAAAAATGCAGGCGGAAAATATGCCACTGTCATCCTGGATGACACTGATAGTAGACAACAGTGACCGAGTGTGAAGGAAAGAATGTTTTGAAATTGCGAAAAGACTGGTGAGTGCAGAAGTTTATTCTTTGGCTGATGAAAATCTCAGTGAGGTGTTGCTTTTCTGTTTAGACGAGTGGACTATTAAGCAAAGAAAGTGATGCTGTGAGCCACCACGGAGCTGTAAGGAGAGGAAGCCCGAGTCAATTACGGAGCGCTGAACTGATCGTCGTGGTGGTAAGCAATCTCCCTTCATATTGTGTAACAGTGTGGCAAGTTGTGGTATGGAAATGCGTCTCATATTGCCTAATCACCGACGAAGAGTCGAGAGAAAAGGTGATAGGATGAGTAAATGGTTACCGTAGCAAAGATAGTGTGTGGTGTAGTGGTGATAGAATGAAAACAAGTGGTAGTGGCGAGGGCTGATGAGGGTGGGTACGAGAGGATTTGAATAACCTCGTCATTGTTCGTGATTGCGCGTGTGAGCGCATCAATCCATGTAAGCGAGGCACAGCTCCAGAAATTGCTACGCCGATGATCATCTCTTTCATATTAATTTCGCAATATTGCCATTACTTTCTCCCGTGATTGATTATTGAGTCGTTGGCGAATAAGTATAAGATTTTCATTCCGAATAATCATTAAGTTCTGCATAAATAACTATTAATTGTGTTTGAATAATCAGGAATTTCTTGATGAATAATTATCAGTTGTTTTTATACAACGAGTAATTTCTTTTTTTTTAATAAATTTATTCTTAATTTTCATGACGTAGTGACAAGAAAGTATTGGTGTCGTCAGATTTTTGAAAGGACGAAATAAGTCATATATTAGTAACGAAATAGGGGCGTGGTTGGAACTATTCTGTTTTACAGACAGGTATTGGCGGTAGATTCGCAATAGAATTTTTCCATTAATTGAAATGCTGACCGTGGCGTGGGAACGTGTGACTGGATTGTCGCTTATTCTGCTCCCGTTGACATTCAGCAAAATTATTAGAAAAAGAGGATGTTTATAAAATTGGGGGGGGGGGGGGGGGCAAGCCAGGACCTAACAACGCATATATCCAAGCGTCCAGTACGAGACAACGCCAATTTGATGGTGCTATTTCAACCATATGAAATTAATCTTAAGCATATCTATGATGATGACATTAACACTGACATGACATATCGTCAATACAGAGATTCATATTTGATATGTTAGAATTATGATGTATATGGTTTGATAACTGTTGACAACTGTAGTGAAATAAATTCGAAAAAATATATAAAGGGATCCAACTGTTTCATAAATATAAATTAAATTGTGTAGATCATACTACTTACATTTCTAATTTGAACTTGCATACATCAACATGGACACTAAAAATTATCATGAAGAACAAGATAGATTGAATGCAATAGTGAAAGTAAATGATATAATTCGACACAACAAAATGATGAAATTGGGTAGAGATATATCGTAATATATATGACCGAAGTCTTCAAATTTGTAGTGACACCTTTAGAAAAATTAGTGACTACATCTAATCAATTCAAACAAGAAATTAAAGATGATTTGTCAGATATACATACAACCGAAGAATGAAAAGATAGATCAAACATAAGCAACAGTTATGCGTGATGATGACGAAGAGTGGTAATCGATCAATCATTCAATGAAAATGATTTAGATAAAAACAATTAGACAATTTAAGAGTGATGATATTCTATTTGAACGTTCACCTTAGAAACGACGTGAAAATGATTTGGGAACACTATATCTGAAGAAACTTTTTGGTAACATTACAGGATTTTATATGAGATTTGATGTTCGTAAATTGAAAGATCGATTAATGATGAGTGAATCCTGTATTGAGTTCAAAAATAATGGAATTAGTGTTGCTGGTGAACACTATCAACAAACACCCGGATTAATTGAGTTGTTATTTAGTAAAATACCTAATAAAACAATCATAAATGATAGTGATAAGAATAATTACATCAAAATCATTCTGTTCAGTTTTTACTGGGAGCAGTCGATAATTAATTGACTGCTCAAACGGTGTCAAGAGGGCACCAATAGTCAATTGCTCAACTTTGCAATGGTAGCCGCTCAATTGTGACGACTCATCACGGATGATGGTCGTCACCTATGCAAATGTGACCGTAGCGCCTTAAGGGCTGCGCTAACTCTTACGGTTGATTGGCTCAGGGCGCTGACCGTGAACTTGGTCTATTTTCTCACCAGATGACGACGGTGGAATAGGTCAAGTTCGCTTCCGCGTTCACGTTCCATCACTCACTCTCATTCAACGTGGACTGTTCGTAAAAGGCGCACGCGACATATTAGCTTGTCAAATATCTCCCTTCCGCTTTTTTGCTCTTTATTCAATGCTTCATAAAATGTGTTACAGTGATCGGATTTAGTTCAAATATGCGACGTTCTGTTCGATAATCTGTTTCCATCTAGACGGCAACTTCATAATACCTCCCTCGTAGAAGCCCCCCTCCTTATTTGCGAAGAATTCGGACAGCCACTTTTCGCAAGCCTCATTTGAGTTCAACTTGACACCACCAAGGGCGTTCGCCATGGACAGAAACAGGTGGTAATCACTTGGCGCTATGTCCGGGCCATATGGTGGATGCGATAAAACCTCCCATCCGAGCTCCCGTAGCTTCTGACGAGTCATCAACGAAGTGTGTGGTCTGGCGTTGTCCTGGTGGAACACTACACCCTTACTGTTGGCCAATTCTGGACGCTTCTGGTCGATCGCCTGCTTCAAGCGGTCCAGTTGTTCGCAGTAGATGGTAGAATTAAGCGTCTGGCCATATGGAAGCAGCTCATAGTGGATGATTCACTTCCAATCCCACCAAACACACAGTAAAACCTTCCTGGCCGTCAATCCCGGCTTGGCCATTGTTTGGGACGATTCACCGGCCATCGACCTTCGCTTGATATTGTCGTATGTGATCCATTTTTCGTCGCCAGTCACCATCCGCTTCAAGAATGGGTCGAGTTCGTTCTGTTTCAGCAGCATATCGCAGGCGTTGATTCGGTCCAGAAGGTTTTTTTGCGTCAAATCATGCGGCACCCAAACATCAAGCTTTTTTTTTGTATCCAGCCTTCTGCAGATGGTTTAAAATGGTTCGGTGACTAACTCCCATCTCCTGGGCGATGTCACGAGATGCCACATGCCGGTCTAACTCGATGTATTCCATGATTTGATCGGTATTTGTCGTCACAGGTCTTCCGCCGGCTGGCTTATCCATGGTGTCGTTTTCACTGGCTCTGAATCGTCGCAACCATTCCTCCGCGGTTCGAAGTGATGGAGTACCATCCCACAAAACACCATTAATCTCACGGAACGTTTCTCTAGCGGGTTTGCCTTTAACGAAGGAAAACTTTAAAATAGCGCGAATTTCGGCGTTAATGAACTCCATGTTTACACGTCTATAACTGTTGAACGCAATATCCAAACTAATCATGCATAGCGTCGTTTTGAAGGATATGTCAAGACCTTTCAAATTATGTATAGTATTGCCAGATACGAGCTCTGTAGCGCTTTGTACATAGCCGCGAAATTCAAAAGACAAAAAGGCGGAAGGGAGATATTTGACAACCTTATATTTTTGCTCGTCTCAAATTCTTAAATAAGTAAAAAGGTAAGTTGATTGTGCTCAAGTGAAGTTCACGATACATTGTGCAGCTCAGTGAATCTCGCTAGTTAATAGTGTCCTATATATTGTACCGCTCGACCAATTTTTTCATTGTGTAAACTCAGACGTAAGATTCAAACGCACTCACACAATTGTACACCGCGTGGTGACGCCATTTGGGCACGCTACGGAAATTGGAAATTCTCAGCTCAATTATCTCGTCGATCTCAACTACCTTTCAATTGTAATCAAGCAAGAACTGTGCTCACATGAATTGTTACGACGGCTCACTATGTATTTTTGAGATACTTTGTTTTTATTTTGTGAAAATTCATTGTAAGCGGCTATCTCAGTTCATGCGTCGTTGACCACGTGGCCGGCAACAAATATATATATATTGTGAACTTGCGCTTATTTATCGTTAGTCCCAATAATGATATTTTACACGCAAGTCACTGATTA
>CAJUYH010010629.1:0-12004 GCA_910591685.1 Galerucella tenella
GATGAGGGTATATTGTAATGATAGATATCCACAATTTTACAATTAATCATTATGAATAAATATTTAATGAAAATGGTTCCCAAATTTTGTTAAATGGATGAAAGTTAAAAGCTGAAAGTTAAATCAAAATAATCGTAGAAAAAGTATAGTACACAACTTGCGTTGTGAGCTTATTTACATGCGTGTATAATTATTGCGTGCACCATTTTTTTCTCACATGTAATAAGCTTCTTACAGCTCTTGCTATGTGAGATACTATCAACCAACATGTGTATTAAAAGAGGCATTAATAACCGAGATATTTTAGGGCACGAGCAAATAAATTGAGACATTGAAATGTCACAGAGGCCGAGGATCAAATGGCACTGTTTTCGTATTCACTAAATATTTTTTGGGTGTTTAAACAATCATAATTATTATAGTGAGGTGAGTCAATACAGTGGATCCGTATAGTTCACCGGACCCTGATGAAATTCCTCAAAAATAACAAATGCAGAATGGGGACCTAAGACTTATTTAGGATGAAGTGTTGATGGTTATTCCCAAAATAATGTGGAAAATATCTTATTGTTTTTTATGTATATTTATATCATATAAAAATTTCATTTAATTGGTCACATTCTTTTTAAGCTAGTTTCTTGGGAAATTAAAACTTTTCTCACCTGTTGCATCAACGATTTCATATTACATTCCTTGATGTATTCTCAATTCCATCCAGAGGTTTGTTTGGAAGTGTGCTCTAAAAAATAACTGAAATAGATCACTCAAACACTATTCAACAAATAACTTCTATTTCTTATATTTCATAAAATTGTTGCTTTTCTCGCGAATTTACACATTTCCAGCGTGTAATTTGACATTTCACGACAAATTCGGTACCGCACTTTTTAGTCTAAATTCTTTGAAAAATCCATTATAGGAAAGTAATTCATCAAACCGTGCGATGTTTCACCCCTGATTAAAAAATTCCGTAACATAACGTAAGGTTAGGATTTCCGTGAAACGATAAAATATAAATCATAGTACGTCCCACTGGTCCCCACTACCATTCATAGATTTCCCTCACGCATGACCATGGAGGATAGATAAGGAGATCGAGCTTATGGAAATATTGACAAAACCTGTCCTCAAAATCGTATATCTTAACAATTTTTTTTTCAAATCGATCAATAGTTGGAATCGATCCCCTTCGATTTGGACGAAGTTAGGAGTTCTATTTCATCCTACAACAAAATTCAACTTGGCACGTTTGACTGAACACCGGATTGTATTCAATGCAATTTGTTGGAGAGCCATCGTTATTTTTCTTGATTTTGAAAAATCCACCAGACAAGCAACTGCCTCCTCGCCACGCTAATTTTACAGCAGCAACATGGTAAAATTTTAGCATAAGACCTTCTTGTAAGCTATTTAATTCATATTCTCGTTCGCAGAAAAAACCCATAAATATTTTCCAAATAAATTTGTAATTGTGAGTTGTATTTCTGGGAATGTTTTCTTCGAGTAACGCATTTAAAATTTGAACCATGGAGAATATATAAGGAGATCGAAATCCATGTATTCCAATTTCTGCTCATGGTATTGAGTGCTAGTTTAAATACTTGAGTTCATGCTGTTTATTGCTTGCTAGCTCCATTGACAGTTCACGGTTCACGAGTGAGGGGAGTGAGGATAGGAAAGAGAAATGAAACAGTTTTTGGATAAAAAATCCTGTTTTTGCCTTCGTTTTCAAAATTATCTAAAATTGTGATCGTTTGGTGGTAAAATAATTAGCTGAATGTATTCATGTTTTCACTACACTATTTAAGTCCTCTATGGTTTATCTATTAATGTTATCCCAGACTGGAATTGGGTGGCTGAAGATTGGTAAGAAATAAGTGTCACCGATATCCTATGTGTTTGGTATTGGGGAAGTGCACCAATAATTGCAAGAATTTTTTTTATTTGTTGAATATGTTCGCTTGAGTTTATATTCTAGCCTTATTTATATTTTCATTCCCTAGTGTTTTCTAAATATCAACTGAATCCATATTTTTCTATATAAAGAGAATACCAGTAATTTTTCCCATTCTATTCAACTGAATATTTTTGATTAATGAAAAAACTCGTTTTCCTGAATGAAATTCTTGAATTCAATTCGCCAATTCTCCATTTTAAATAATCTGCTACACTTACTAGTATTGCAATAATTTCCAGCATCGAACACTCTGCCTATTTTTTATTTTGAATAATTTCAATATTTCTAGTTCTTACTTCAAGTTTTTTTCATCAGTAATGTTCACTATTTGACCACTGTCATCTTTAAAAAGGAAGGTTATTGTTAATACTGTTCTAAATGGGTCCAGGATATGCAGTACGAGAGGCTGTGGTGAAAAAACAAACTACAAGACGTTTTTGGACAGATTTTTTCAATTTTCCCTTATGAGTTAGCTCTCCTTATCTAGTCTCTATGCTTTGAGCGGTCGCATTGACAAAGTGTGAAATTTTGGAATTTATTTGCAGAAAACAGACTAACCTATACAAGTGAAAGTTTATAGGGTTACTTGAGTTGGAGAAATGAGGTTTCAAATCCATCCACCTGAAGCGCTAGTTGCAATCGAGTTGTCCAAATAGGCAAGGCAGCTATGGCCACAAAACAATCTCCGAATAACTTACAGAAGTGAAATTATTGTGTCAAGGTATGAAAGAAGAATTTCAGCGGTCAGAGTGGATTGGTTCAGAACTATTTCACAACGGAATAAAATCTGTATTTGCTATGGAAATTGATAAAACTGTGCAGTTTTTTGCTTTTACTGCAAAATTACGGCATGAAATCAGACATATAATGGTAAATTTCGACGTGGCATGGGAAAATCTAAAACTTTTATGAGAAACTTTTTTTTGTTATTTTTGATACGTTTGGAGGCGTCAATTTGGGGCAGTTTTCCGCTTTTACTGCGAATACGCAAAAAATTCATACAATTGCAATACGATATTTGAAATCTATGACCCAAAATAATATGTTGAAAAAGTCCCCTTAACCGGTTTGGCGTAATATCTCGACTTCGGCTGCTCGTTGTCTGGACCTGGACTATTGTGTATTCATTATTCTTTTTTCATTTGTTGGGAAATTGGACTACAATATTTTTTTTTGTATTTTGATTTGAAGATAAGTATATTGAAGTTTAAATTCTCAACAAACATCGAAAATGATAATAATTGATACTTGCACGGAATTGCAATTATCGGATGTAATTACACAAGTGCATCAAAATTACCGATAATTTTTTATGAAAGCATGTTGTTTAATAACTGCATGAGTTTATTTCCATATTTCGGCGAAAGAGCCCGACTCCGCAGGACAACATGCTTGGATAAAAAATTATCATGCTTATTTTGATGCACGAGTGTAATTTGGTAGATTATTTTTTGACGTTCTTAAAACCAATTCTTTATTTGTCACAAGGGTAAGTTTCAACCAATTATATCATTATTATAGTGGGAATAAATCTCTTGTGATTATTCTCGGCAATAATCACTGTGACTTTTATTTGCCTAGCAAGTGTCAGATAGTTGTCAAAATAATTACCCAATTGTGTCAACGCGTTATATAAAATGGGTAAAAATTATCGATTTAGTACAGATATTTTGAAAACTTGTTGCCAGGCAATAGTCACGAAAACCCGCAGCATTTCACCTGGCAATTTTTTCGTCCAGCATGGATTGACTTGAAATTTTAACAGAAGGTAGGTGATAGCCCAAGGATCAAAATCTATATCGAACCGAAGGGCGCTAAAGCCTTAGGGGTGGTTCCTTTCCCATCTTTTTATTACATTTTAACCACAGGAATCGATTGAAAAAGTGATTCTGAGCAAAAAATAATCTATACATTTTTTTTGTAAAATCAATATTCTCTAAGTTATTCGCGATTGAAAGTAACGCTTTTTAGAGAAAAAAATCGACGTTTTTGATATGTTTTTCGCGGATAACTCGAAAATTATGCATTTTATCGGAAAAACTCTTTTTTTATGATTCTTCTAAAACCAATAGGAACCGAGATATGGCCCATCAATGATTAGCTTTTTTTCCCAAATGCAAAATGTGATAGATTCAAAGTCAAATACCGGAAAAATGATGCGTTTTTCGTAGAAAACTCATAGAATCTTTTTCAAAGAGCATAATTAGACCTTTCTTTTAAAAAAGGTCTGTGGCATCAGAATTGAGTGAATTATGACAAAACTAATGTCAGTACTGAATTTTTTATACATTAAAATCGGTGAAAACAACCCCCTAACTACCCCCCTAATTAAAATTGATCTTTACCCTTGTGCTATTCTCTTTGCACATGTATGGTTAATATGTCCAAGAAGTTTGACCAATTTAAAATTGATAGTTTTTGAAAAATCATGTCTCAAAGTAAAAAGTTATTTTTCATAATTTTGTATTTTTTTCTTTCTTTCAAAATAACTCGAAAATATTAGAGGTACAAGCAAAGTTAAAAGACGAAATTGTAGCTTTTTTTGTGACAAAAATTTTCCTGTGAGTAGATTTTTTGTACAGTTAATATTTGACGAGATATAGCCGTTTAAAACGTCTATTTACGCACGAGCACCACCTTTTATTAGCCCTTTAAACTCACCCCATTTGAAAACGAAAGGGTCTAAAGAGATTTAACTCACAGATCCTTGTAGTTCTTGAAAAACCCTACAAAATCGTTCTTGAATAAAAAATGAAGGAAATACGTTAAAAAAACCAATCGATTTTTTTTCGAAAAATTCCAATAGTATAGTATAGTACACTTGGAAGCATAATAATGTACAAAACCGGTTTATTCGGCAGTGGGGCGTTATATATACGAAATGTTTCGTGTTCTTTTTTTGAAATACAATAGGAAAGAAACATCTGTTCATGTGTCAAGGTGTGTGAGTGTGTATTTCGTTGGTTTCTCGCCAGTGTTCCCTCAATTTGGGAAGAAATAGCACGTGCGATGACAATTTTTGTAGAATTATTCGATTGTGCTTAATACAATTATGAAAATGAACGGGTTAGTGCATAAACATCGAACGATGAAGATCAAACTAATGATACAGATATTTAAAAATCATATTTGTAATTGTAAATGTAATCATTTATTTATGTTAATCTATGTGAACATACAGCGCATTTTTATGTTAAAACATTTTTTTTGTACTTGAGTCTACTTTTTTTCAATTTATATCTATTACAATAGTTTATAAAAATTGCAATGTTGTGAAGGGTGGTTTTTAAAGGTTGAAAAGTTACTTAATGCACGTGACACATTTATTTACAACAGAATTATTGAGCAAATCCCTATTAGCATTAATTATTTTTCTCTGGTCAAAAATTTTTTTTTTACATAATATAATACTAATAACAGTTGATTTTTAAGGGTTGAAAAAGTATAAATTGTATTTTGAAATGTAACAAATTCATCATTTTACTAATTCAAACCAATTTTCACCTATCTTAAGATTTATAATGCTATTTTTTAATTTTTGACATTTAGGGGTAGTTTCCACCCCTAAGAAACAATCAGGGTTCGTCGGCATGACATGATATATAAAGCAGAGGGTGAATTGAGCCTAATCCCAAATTTTTATGCAAATCAATCAGAGGCGAAATCATTTTTTAAGGAAATTGCATCGATTGCCAAATGATCATAATTATCCATTTAAAAAAAAATCTAAAAAACCATTTGAAAATCTGAAAACACAAGTTATATTCTTCTAGTTTCACGGAAATGCTTGCAGAACGTGCACTGTTACCTCACGTTGCGTTACGGAATCCATAAATCAGGAGTCACAAACGTAAAGTATAAAGGTATTGTTTGTTCTTGTCGCTACTTACAATCGATGGCCATCATTTTGCGATATCAGGCGTTTTGATATCCGTACAAAATATTCGCCATTTCTCCTTGAAAATGTTTGTTTCCAGCTGGCATTCAGGGACCGTTCCGGACTCGTTTCCAATACAGTATAGTGCGCAAACTAAAATTAGGGATGGATTCATAAACTTTATCACTCCATCCAGAAGGTAGTTTTTGTACCGTCCCAAGAACAATACTATAATCAGTTGGAAAGCGAAAGAAATACAGCAAGAGCAACGCCTAGAACGATTCTATCACCAGTTGGAACAAACCTAATATTATCCAATACTTTGACGCACGTTAAGTGCTTCAAGAAGGGGAGCGTGAAATAAAAATATGGCAGTCACTGTTCTGGGGATATTTTGTCCGTAAAGTATGTCAATCACTCATTTGACTTCCTAATTATTTTTTAGTTAATATATACATTACAAATATTACATTTTAAAAGGTAATACAATAATTTTGGAGTTTTTTAACAAACATGAATATCATTATTTACACATTTCTGTACATTATAATAAATATAAACTTTTTAGCAAATTTTTTTTTATAAAATTATAGTTGATAGTAAGCGAAAAAGTATCTATTTTGCGTTTTTTCTGTGTTGGTAAAGCTGAATATTAAGCAAATATTTTGGATGAAAAGTCTCATAAGTAGGGGAAAACAGTATAACTCACAAATCAAGTCTTGCGCTTCATTAAATAAAAACTAAGTGTACCTCGAATTTCACAATATTTAGGAAATATAAGAGTTACTATTAATCCAGTAAATAAAGGAAAAAAGTTAACATTAATGACGCCCTATTTTCATCTTCCGGTTGGAAGTTGCATTTGGTACCTCATTAAACATGAGACAAAGTTCTGTATGAAAACGCGTGCGAGGGCGGAGAAAATGGCCCCAAAAGACCAGAAAAATAGGTTTTCAGCCAATATCTCCTAAAATATGCATAGGCAGTTAGAGATAAAAATAAAGTTCAGTTAATTTTCTACAAAAATGGTCCCTATGATTTTTCTCGAAAATTTGACCGGTTTCGAGAAAAACGGCACCAAGCGCACCTCGAATAATGAGCTTCTGTGCTGTATGCCGGAGAGCACAGTCCGTGTATACATC
This sequence comes from Galerucella tenella, assembly GCA_910591685.1. Classification (NCBI taxonomy): domain Eukaryota; kingdom Metazoa; phylum Arthropoda; class Insecta; order Coleoptera; family Chrysomelidae; genus Galerucella; species Galerucella tenella. The sequence goes on from CAJUYH010010629.1 coordinate 6,977, forward strand.
AGCGGGGGGACAAATTATTCAATAACTTTGTGAAAAATGAATATTTTCTCATGATTCAAAATTCATGTGAAAGAGGAATTCTGCTGCTATCATACCCTGTGAATTGAGTCACGCTTGACTATTTTGGCCATATCGGAACACGGGTCAAACTTTCTGCTCCCGGGCAATTTTGACCTCGCCAGGACTTTGTTCCTATTTTTTTTTTGTATTGCACTAATTTACTCAAAATTTTCTTGATTATGGGTCCTCATAAGGTCCTTTGTCATCCCTGAAATTTGTATACCCTAATTTTTTTTTATTTTCATTTAATCGTTGTTTATTGAATCCCAAATTTTCGCTGTTTTTGGAGCGCGGGGAAATTTTGTGAACAACCATCAATTAAAAATTTATACATGATCCGATTGGTCTTTATTCTGGAATTAATTTTTTTGACGAAGTCCATTTTTCAATAAAATTAGAAAACGCGGGATCAAGGAAAAAACGAACTTTTTTGGTGGTTTTTTTCTCTCTGCTCTTTATTTCTAACATTTTAACACCTTAACTAGTGTAACGGGGGAATTCCCACCTTTCCATAGATGTATATAAGTCATACCTTTGATACCCCGGGGAAAAACCAGTATATCTAAATGTATACGCTATAATTTATTACTTTCGTTCCTCGTGCGCGTCTGCTCTACGTGGCGCTCGTGTCGTCTGCTACAAACCATGCGGCCATGCTTGGAGGCATAAATGTGTTTGTTTTCTGCCATTATTTTGATAAATATTATTGTCAATTATAGAGAGAAAAGTCATAAAAGTGAAGGATATTGAATAAAGCAGGGCTACCTTGCTCATCTATTTGTGGTTCGTGTGAGTCACGCCAGTGTTCGAATTATAAAGACAGCGATAATATGTTATCCCAAGAGGTAGAATTAGAGGAAACTGTAGACTCAGAAGAAGTTGTTGACGGGGTAGAGCTAAAGGGAGCTCTAGACCCAGAAGAAGTTCTTGACCAAGAATCAGAAGATGACTGGTGACGAACAGATTTATGTTATAATTGTAATGTATTTTTATATACTTTTTTCAATAATTCACGGACAACTAACCCGTGAATCTCTTGTACTTTTGTTAAAAATTTTCTATGTAATATTTTAGTCTATAATGTATTCTTGTATCATTATATTGGGTTCTCCCGTTGATAAATGAATAAATAAATAAATAAATAAATAAATAAAAAAATATATTTTCCTATAATAAATGAAACATGAAGAACGTTTATAACTCGTTATTCCAAAAACCTCAATCAGTCTGGTTGCAAAAAAATTTGCGGAGAATCTGCAAGAAATTGTTGCTGAGTATTATGGGTAAATATTCTCCACTCTTGAGGCATTTTCAGTTTACCTTACCAAAAACCTACATGTGCAATGCTGATTATTGCTAGATTCAGGTCCACTGGTGAGGTCCATCTCGCTAGAATTAATCTTATAGCTCGTTTTCCTAATAAGTATATCTTGAGGCCTCATCTGAGAGGAAAACAAGACCCTCCGAAACTGTAAAATGAGTGTAATGAGTGACTGTAAAATGTGGTGGCGCCATCTACAATTGGTTTCCACAATCCAAAACATTGAAAATAATGGATTTCCAACACCCCCCAGCTCAAATTTTGTACAAAACTTGCATATTTCAGAAGTCTCAAAATTTCCGGTTTTTCAACCCGATTTTTTTGCAGAAAATATTAATGTTGCGAAAAAAATCATGAGGACCATTTTTGTAGAAAATTAACTGAACTTCAATTTTAAGCTGAACCGAAAATCTCTAACTGCCATATTTTAGGAGATATTGGCTGAAAACCTATTTTCCTGGTCTTTTCGGGCCATTATATCCGCCCTCGCACGCGTTTTCATGCAGAACTTTGTCTCATGTTCAGTGAAGTATAACCAAATGCAACTTCCAATCGGAAGATGAAAACAGTGGCGTCATTAATGTTAACTTTGCCTTTTTTTCCTCCTCCATTTACTGGACTATATGCATTTTATTAAACTGATAGAGAATTTGATGTCTATTTCATCAACATGAAAACACTCCATTTCGAAAATTGATTTTTGCAGAGAAATGTTTGGAAAATAATAAAGCCATTATTGGAGATAAAGATACATATATACAGTAGAAAAAATTAACCTTTACCCTCACGTCACTAACAATGCACAGTAGTAAGCACAAACCGAGGCACAAACTTTATATACCTACCTCATCCTTTTCTACTGACAGTATAAAAACACATCATACAATATACTTACACGTCTCTCAAGCATTGACATAATACGTTCTTTTGTAAGTCTAATTATTATCTACCTCCAAATGTTGAAAAAATATATCGCTAAAAACGATTGAGCGGTTGTATTCATATTTATTTTGACCTCTCATGACAACTGACATTATTTTGATACATCGAATTTTGTTCAAAGCGTTTCATCATTTGCATTCAGATAAATTCTATAAAATCGGTTTTTTTCAAAACCTCTAATTTGTTATTTTTATTCTACGGTAGGTACAAAATTTCCTGCTTTGCATTTAGTGGATATTTTTAACTTAACCTCACTTCTTAGACGGTGGCTGAACAAGATAAACAAGCAGTGAACGTATTTACGCACACGACAAAGTAACAGTAGCAATTTTTGACTCATAGATTTATTTCGCGAGGTTAGTAGGTATGACGTCAGGGTAAAGGTCAATTTTTTTCTACTGTATTCATATTGTTTTCTATTGCTAAATTGTACATAACAAACCAGATATATGGTTTTAATAATGTTCCGATAAACATAAGTTTGTATAACCGAAATTCAATATATTGAAATTATTAAAATATAAGAAACTGCTGTTTAAGAATTTGTTCATCACATAATTTTCTTGAAAATCTATCTGTTATAAAAAGATCTTCAAGACAGCGCACCAAAATAATGAAAGATAAACAAATACTTTTGTTTGTTCAATTGAAACAATCTTTTTCGTTTTACCGGTAAAATTACAACACAAACAAATTTGTACAGATTTTAATTAGAAAATTGTGTATTTACCTTTTTAGAATTTCTTTGCAATTTCCTATCCGTGTTCTGCCTTCCTTCCTTCCTTCCTAAATCTAGTGGGAAAAATCTAAAAATCCGAATTATCTTTTCTCACACAATTGTGAGATTTAGTTGATAAAATGGAATTCACAAACCTGAAACAACAGAAAAAAAAATAATTAAAAACCTGAACAATTTAAAAGTAAACGGAGATCCCGACTGTACTAGATACTATTTTCAATCAATCAATAACAAATCCTACAACATAAATATAACGTATATTAGGTACATTCCGTACACACAAAAATATTGGTTCCTATTTAACAAATGCTGAAAATGATTAACTTTTTGCAAAAATCAGGAGTATACAAGATAAAAAGTTCTCATTGTATTGCGTTTTATATCGATGAAATACCTACTCAGAAATCTCGAAATAAGATATAGTCCAATTATGCAAACCTTTTAATTTAATTAAATCATCACCCCACATAATAGAATAGTATGCAACAGTTTTGTAATATTTTGTAATAACCATTACATGACAGCTGCATACACTACGTTTTCTTCGAACAAGATATTTTATTTGAATTCAACAACATTGCTTTTTCTTTCAATTTCATCAACCAAGAATGTTTTAGATTTTTTTCCGCTGTATCTTTCGGACTTTCCTCTTTAATGCCTGCAATTTTGGATATTTGCTAATATCAGTTTTATTTTTGATGTTAAGTTGAAAGAGTATTCCAATTTGATTGAAAGTATACTAGAGTGGTGGGTTCGATTTGGCCATACGGAGCTGGAGCGGCGTAGCAATCACGTGATACCGGAACGTTTGGAGTGAGAGAGTCTATCTCGAACGCATTGGAACGTTGGAACGAATTAACAGTAGAATTAGACATTGTTTTAATGTTATTCTTCTGAATAATATTCCGATTATAAGAAAAACAATAACAAACTCAAAAAATCAGAGGAAAGTTTGTAACACGCATGCCCACTCCGATCGTGCCACCTTGTCGAGGTAGTGCTTTAAGAGTGAACTCCGTTCACTCCAAAATCACAGAAGCGACCGCGGGGTGCGCCGCACTTTTCGCTCCAAAGGGGCATCTTGAACGGTTTTGGAGCGAAAAGAGCTTACGGAGTCGAAAGAGTGTGCAAGTCGAACCCACCTTAGGAACACGTTTTTGATTGAAAGTATACTAGGAACACGTTTTCAGAAAAGGATGATGCTTCTCTTGCTACCCTCGAATTTATAAATTAACCCTAAAATTCAGCATAGTTATGCTTTTTTGACTTTGCAGGTAATAAACTATTGGATATATGTTTTGCCTTTTCAGAGATTTCAGGTGGTTTGTATGAAAACTCTTCGTCGCTCGACATTTCTTTTAAAAAGAGGAAGGTATCTATTTTTTTGACTAACGCAAAAGATTTAAACTGTCATAAAACACGAATCTCTTAAAAACTGTTAAGAATTGTACTTGGTTGATTAAAAATCTGGATTTATATTGGTAAATTTTTCAGTTTCATAATGAAAACCAGTGTTATAATCAGTATCATTATGAAACTGAAAATTGGAATTTAATAAACAATTCATAGTATGGGTGTAAAAAAATAATACTATTAGACTTTTACATAGTTGACAAAATTATCACAGTCTCAATTTTTTAGGTATTTAAAAAATATAATACTAAAGTTCAATATTTTCTTCAAATCGAACTTCACATTCTCCATTGTTAGAATATCTTTTAGATAGCACGTACTTGTAGATAACTGAATTCCCAATGAATTCTCCTTCTCTTTTACTAGTAAATTTTTTATACCTAATATTTGGATGCTAAATATATCATAACAGCTACTGACACACTAGTTATTTATACTATAAGGGATGTAAGTGACATTTTCTAGTCAAGAACGAGCGATAGCGAGGGCTGTCCATAAAGTTCGAAGCTAGTATATACATATTTATGCTGAAATCCCGTAGAGTATATTAGAT
>CAJUYH010010630.1:0-12004 GCA_910591685.1 Galerucella tenella
TCACGTTATCACACATTTATTTAGAAAAACACTGAATATCACAGAGCATCGCTTTGTGCTATACACTCTGTTTAAAACAGAACTGACAGGTTGGACTATGCAAGTATCGTAGAAGCTGAATTTTTGGGGCGTCGATTTTCAGTCGTGTGTTACTTGACATTCAAATATTAAGGGCTCAATTGGGAATGGTATCGGTCTCGAGTAATAAATACCTTTCCCGCCACACGTGTTCAAAAATTTATAACCATTCTCTTGTAAAAAGAAAGGGTTGTCGAGTGTTGTATCGGGTTTTTTTAGCGTATCTTATATGGCCAAGTCTACTCCTCTGTTCAGGATTTCAGTTTTCATGGTCACAAATATTTCTACATTCCATTTTTTCGGAGATACGACATAACCAAACCAGAAAACTTACTGGGGAAAATGTAGATATAAAATCATCCTATGAGTTTACTCCAAATATGACACATTTTTGGCATCTTTTGTCACACTGCGATACTCGTATCGGGGAATAACAATTTTTTTTTTTCTAATACGTCTGCGAATTTCGTTACACTCAATGCCCTTGAGTTCATTTAATCGGTGTCCATTTAATTGATTTTCATAAATTGTCGGTGACTTTTCTGCTTCCAAGAAAGTCTCACCGCGAAAATCATATATCTACTAATTAATATGAACATAATATTTTATCTGCAAAGTTACGGTTATATTAACTATATCTACTATGATACTGTTCAAAATTGGTCGACACAGCGGCCAACACTTATGACGGCAGCACCTACTGGGCGAGAATTCGCATGCACGCGCTCACACAACCGTGTCGGCTGCGCGAAATCTCACATACACACTTACACTTTCTTGTCGCCTGCGCGCAACTCTCACACATGAACTTACACAACTAGGCATCTGCGTGCGCCGCTCATGTACACAAACATACACACTCATGTCGCCTGTGTGCGACGCTACACTTACGCACTTGCGCATTCTCACTCTGTACAAAGCTTTACAAGCAATAGCGTCTTCTCAAGTGCAACGCACGTTTTTTGATTTACATTTCATCTCAATTAAATTAAGTTTTGCTCGTTCACAACGTGAATAAATATTATAGTCTCGAGTGCAATGCACTGGGCATAATTTGCCAAACATTTGAGTGGTAAATGAATTGCAGTGAAGTGATTAATACAATCATCAACTGGCCACCAAGGCAACGCCACGTGATTTTCAATTATCACCATTTGTACATTCATCTACGACGATTCATATAATCCTGTGGATACTACAATCATACAACTCAACTGTCGCACAATCTCATTTCTCTCGACATACATTCTCACACAACAACACAATCAATTTGATGACACCATCATTCTCACAAACTGTGATAATTTACGTGCATTTTAAATAAAGAACAAACATTTTACATTGCGTCTATCTTACTTCAATCGACCTCGTGTTTAACATCTCCCGGCAAACCTCAATCATTTCAAACTCTCAAACAGATACGAATATTGAATAAGAGGATAGGACAATAAATAAATATAATATCGGTCGTTCATTATTCATTCGTGCTGTGGAATGAGCTATAGATACAAATATGTAGTCCCTTGAGCGTTATATATCTATAGCGTGTTGGCACTTGTGAGAAAGATATAGCCGGCCATATAAGAGCAACATAGAGAACATTACGCTGCAGTGCTATCCCCATATCAGAGATGCATCACGTTGTATGGCGATTAGCTTGTAAGACTGGCAGATATGTTGTAACACTGTCACAATGGATAAAGCAGAGAGTATCTCCCTGTTCGAGATATCAATGGACTGCACCAAATACAAAGCTATCAAATCAAAATTTTGTTATTGTTTCCATGATCAATCAAGAAATTAGGTTGCCGGCATTTTTCTCATATTGTGATCAGTTTTTTTTCTATGTAACCTATTACATACGTAATTGAAAGTAAATATCTTTGCAAATTTTATTTCGATATTTTGAATGTCATCCCCATTAATCTTCAGACTGCTAGCAGATTATTGACAGATCTGCGGCAGATTTGTTCGCAGGAAACGGGCAGACTGCCAATGTTGGCTACCTGGGTAGTTGGAGCACCATAAGCTTTACTAACATATAATATAGTTTGTGCTAGAGTTACTCCTGTCATAAACTCGACAGTTTGTCTTATCTTATATCTGATTAAGTCCAAAGTTCACATGATCGTTGTACAAATATTTCTGTACGGTCACGTACAGCCCTAATATTTTCGAAACCTTCAAAATGTAGAGATTAATTCTCTGATATTGTTTGTTCAGATAGCCATCTGATTACACTTTTTGGACATGCACTTAATATCTGAATCATGTCTAAAGAACTTGCTCACATGTGTTCTCAGAGCAACACTTGAATGAAATGCTTCAATCGTTCTAAGCCGTGTTGTGATTTAATTTGGCGTAAGTCATTTGTATTTCTATACGAATACTCATTTTTGAGTTGTGGTGTTCCAGCTGATGACGAAATTGTTTCGTGACTATTTCAACAATAGTGTAAAGAATTTCGAATGATTGAATGCCACAAATGTACTGAATTTGGCATTGATAGTTACAAAGTGGAGAAAATTTTGTTTTTGACAATAGTTTTCTACTTGAACTTCAGCACTTCGTATCAGTTGTCTGCAATTATCGGCTGACGTATGTTGTACGTAGTCATCTATATAACTATCAGCGGAAATTTTACCAGAATAATAATCAGTTGAAATGTCTGAAACTACATGTGCTTGTCCAATAAAGCGCTTTCGTCTAGTGATAATGGCTCGTTTGGTTCAAGATTTTCTTAAACCTGTTATTTTCGTGACGTCATTTGCAAAACTCTAGAATTTCTTCACTTGCTAATATTTTTGAAATGTAGTAGGTTGAGGGAAGGAACTGCAGTGGTTTTGAGACGTTCACTTCCTGCTGCTGTGTCTATCAGAAGGATAAAAATAGATCAGAATTGAGCATATGCACATTTTTTTTCGCTGAAATTATATTTTCCGCATAATTCTGTTAATAAAAACTAGTAAAATAAGTTGTATGCAACCATTATTTGCTCATCAAAATGGAAAAACTTATCAAAGTTTAAAATATATGTGTTCAGGTTTCACTGGGAGCAGTCGATAATTAATTGACTGCTCAACTGGTGTCAAGAGGGCACCAATAGTTATTTGCTCATTTTTGCAATAGTTGCCGCTCAATTGTGACGACTCATCACGGATGATGGTCGTCACCTATGCAAATGTAATCGTAGCGCCTTAAGGGCGGCGCTAATTCTCACGGCTGATTGGCTCAGGGCGCTGACCGTGAACTTGGCCTATTTTCTCACCAGATGACGACGATGGAATAGGTCAAGTTCGCTTCCGCGTTCACGTACCATCACTCACTCTCATTCAACGTGGAATAGTCGTCAAAGGCGCACGCGACGTGTTTTTTGCTCGTCTCAATTATTAAATAAGTAGCAAGTTAAGTTTTGTGCTCAAGTTCACGATACATTGTACCACTCAGTGAATCTCGCTCATAAATAGTGTCTCAAATATTGTACTGCTCGACCAATTGCATTGTATAAAATTAGAAGTAAGACTCAAAAACTCGACATAATTGTAGACCGCGTGGTGACGCAATTTGGGCAAGCCAAGAAAATTTTGTATGCAATTCAATGAGAATCTCAACGATCATCAATTTCTCATTGTCAAATTATGAATTGTTTTTCGCTCAATAATCAGTTGTGTACGGCTCAATTAATATTTTTCTCTTTATAATTATTGGATTCAACGAATTGTAAAAGTTAAGCTCAAGCGTCGTTGACCGCGTGGTCGGCAACGACTATACATATAATTATACCGTTTAATTTTCAATTATTGTTTCACAAATATTATCTACACTTCTCTTCTATCTTGTTTATTCTCGCCGTTCTTGTTTGTTTTTCAATAATATTCTATCTTTTGTTCATTTTGTGTTATAGTTTTTAATTAATTGCAATAAATCAAAGTACGCAGTAGAAGGTTCCTGCGTACCAATAGTAAATTGCCGAGCAAATAATATTAAAGCCAAGTCCCTGTCCAATAATTCCCCAAACCACCAACTCAAGTACATTCTCAAACAATATGAGTTAGGTAGAACATGAAATCAACTTACTTGGTGGTATGTAATCGTCTTTACGCAAGTGAACATACTTTCATTCTAGAATTCACTTCTTCAGTATTGTCAAGCCCAGCCAAAATGTGCGCATAAAAACAGCCCTGATGCGGAAATTCAATGCGTTCAAAATAGTGCGGACACGCTACTTTCGAAGTGGACTGCAGTTCTTACATTTAAAAATCTTCTTTGCAACATAAACTAATTTATTGAAGTACGTGCGTGAATCAAATATAAACTGCACTTTTGTTTTAAAAATTTTATTGGTACAATACATAAAAAATGAATATATGTTATTTTTCTACATAATCTGCCCTTTCATTTACAAATTTTTCCGACCGGATCGAAAATTTTTTAATACCTGTCCCATAGAATGAAACTGGTCGTGTTAATAACCAATTGCGCACAAACGTTTCTACAGCTTCATTGTCCTCAAAGTGGTGACCTGCCAGTTGTTCTTTAAATGGCTCAAACATGTGGTGGTCACAAGGCGACAACTCAGGACTGTAAGGCGGGTGGGTATTCAAGTGTTTACCAATGCTCTTCGTACAATATTTCTTAAGTCAATGCAGCTGTGTGTGGCCGAGCGTTGTCATGCACCAGAATCACACTTCGGATAGGCATATCTCGCCTTTTTTGCCGATAGGCCACTTTTACTTGTTGAAGTGGTTGGCAGTAGCACGCAGCATTAATTGAACGGCGTTCGTGAAAAAAATCGATCAGCAATACGCCTTTCGAATCCCAAAAAACCGTTGCAAATTTTGCACGGATATTCGCCTCATTGATGCTTGTTCTGGGACGGCATGCATGGGTCTCGTTTTCCTCTGTCTCTCGAGAGTCTGAACATTTTTTATTCCAGTCTTACACTTGGGACCTTCAAAGTGTTTCATCACTGAACTATGCAGATAGTCGACGCAAAATTTCTGGAGGTTTTATGCCTTCCCGCGCCAAAAATTTGAAAATAACGCGTTGCGTAACAGACGTATGCACTTCTCGCTCAGATATGATGCTACTAACAGTTCATAGACTCCGCCGCGCCACATCAACGAGCTCCCCTCTTTTTGACATCTCCACCTAACATATATCGAGAGCTCGCGTCACTCGTATTACCTATAACGTGCTCAACAGAAAAGTCCGGTTCATATTTGATTCACCCGCGTATATAGCTTATGTTACCGCGTATCTATTGCTGAAAGTACTTTTTACCGTGAAATTTAATTGCCGTAATGCATCTTTGATAGTATGATAACATGAATTTGATTGATACAACAATTACAGCCAATCTAACCACCTCATTTCATCGGTACTTGAAATGACAAATGCATTAGTTTTCTCAATAATAATATTAATAATGATTGCCTATTTGACCATGACGCATTATCTTTCTAATAGACATCAAATATAGATATAAATATAGCATTAGTACAATGTTCATATACTCATATTTTTAAATCATCGATTAAGTGAATAATCAACTTTGAAAAATTACATTCGATTGCACATTTGTTATGAAATAATTTTTAAAGCTAGCATGACATAAACACATTTCAAAGTTGTAGTACAAAGTGGTAATATTAATTGCCTAATCGTGGTAAATATGTCCTTCTTCTTTTCGGACCAATAGCTTGTAGAATTAGGAATAGAACAATGCAAAGCATGATTACTTTCGATCAAATCAAGAATGTAGTCTTCGATTGTATTGTTTATTTGGTTACATTGGATCCTTTCCCTACATGCTTAAATGCGACAGCAAGAGAATTTATCACTCTTATTCTTATTATTTCAATTGCTGTATATAATAAATAATAAGACATTTCATCAGGTCTATTTGACCATAATTCATTAACTGCCGTTATGAAAGGGGTCACGATAACCATTCTCGAAACTGACGGAACCGACCCTGATAAATTGACGGAAATCACAATTATTTAGCATGTTCAAATAATAATAAACTCATGAGTAAGTTATTTTGGCCTGATGTTATTCTTGAATACAAATTGTCATTTCTCACTAGTGTTCGTAACTGAGCTAATAAACTTTTTTTAATTGGTATATTTTCACCTGGCTCATTTATGATTTTCATCAAGTCCATCGTTCCTATTTCCGATATCTATCACGGTAGAACCATTTGTTCAAACTTCTCCAGTATGTTCAATATCAAAAAACTTTGCATTCATAGGAATATCATATATTCTATAAAGTGGAATATCCACCCAGTTTTGCAACCACTCTTCGATAGTTCGTTTATTAACTAAGCCATATACATAACTCAATTTGATATTGATTAGATATGTACGTGAATCTAATCATATAATACAGGTCATCATTGATATTTCTCGGCAATTCATTGACTGATGGATTACCACAGGAACATTAATGACGTCCGTAAATCCCGTATTGACTATGAACATGTCGGAATCTTCTTATTTGCATGAAAAGAATTCTGGGCAAAATCAATCTTTCCAACTTTGAATCTAATAGCCGATTCATCAAATATCCAAGAATAGCAAGTGTATAAATTTAGACAAATTGTACGTGTGTTGTTTGCAAAGAAATGCCTATGTTGTTCTATCTTCTTCCGTGGCGACAATACCGCGTCCTCCTCCACCATTGAGTGCATTTGGTTATACCTCTCAATACTCATGTTGTTTTTTCCCTTTACTTTTTTTTCCTCCCACTTTCCTCTTACAACTTACAGTTACGTCAATCTCATATTGGACAATTTTCGAACTCCGGACTTCTATTAGTTAACGTCCGCCATTTGTAAAGCGGCTGCAGTGCCGCTGAAGTTCATCGACGAGAAATATCAACGCCATGTTGTTTGTTTATCGATACGTCGAAATCGTTGACAAATTGTATGCTTTGTGGTTTTGCGTAGTGTATCATTTTCCGCATTGGTTTGATGTCACTCTACTTATTTGCCGTATACTAGATTAAACTCCGGTTAGTGACTTATCAATTTCTGCTGTCCATTTGTCATAAGTAAATTTATGCTCCACGATTTTTCCCACACTCACTGCTTATTTGCTTGACTTGCTGTTGGACTGTCACAGTTATAGATTATACACTCGGTGTTTGAAGTCTATTCTGCGTTGATCGCCGAATTTTCTTTTTGCTGACAGTGATGTCTGGATTTTATCTTTTCCTCCTCAGGTAAATTTTCCTTTGTATATATTTATTCTTCTCCATGCACACACATGCCTTTACACTCACTTTAATCAACCTACTGTGTCTCGTTCTTTCGCAGTCCACGAAACTATTAAATATAATAACTCATACCATATTATCAGCAGTATGATTGGTTGCAAATGATTGTCGTTTTCTGATCGAGTTCATTAGTGGTGCCGCATCACTTGTTGTGTCATACAGTGATGCGTACAGCAGCCATCATCTCATCAGTCGGAAACGATTCAACCTCGGCATCTGTAAAGCGCGAAGTATTACATCAATTATGTGCGACCAATCAGAACTATCAAAGACGGAGTAAGGATGAATAATATATATCAGCAGCATCATAATCACGCAATAAATGAATGCAATATGGTTTGTATAGACTTAATGTATATTAATAGCTGATTAGTAATCAGTGATTACTATCAATTATTATTATTAATTGGTTTACACTCATGGTTCGTAAATAAAAATAAATATTAATTATTCATAATTCAATTTACTAAATATTGCTAAATTTTTCTCTCAATGCATATATATACATTCACATTTTTTGAGTTTTCACTGAATATACTTCGTTGCCTCCCGGCGAACTCTATTTGGTGATGGTAAGAGGTCACCATCAATCAATAACGCATTCAATATTCATCTGGGATCCGTTCGTAACTCAATTCAGTAACATGAGAATTGTTTCAAACAGCGCTCACACTGGACCAATAGCGCGTGAACTGAGACTCATCTGGACGCCCCATTCGTTAAGACGTTTGGCCGTGAACTTGGCCTAATTCACCGCATGAGGTCTGCAGTGTCTTAGGTCAAGCTCACATCCGGGTTCACTGGTAATTCATCTTCCTCATTGTTCGTTCAGCCTCAGTGAAAAGCGCACGCGACTACAAATTTCTTCTCGACTCACGCAATTAGTAATTGTACAACTCAAGTTTTTGGTTAAATAATACTCATTGATTAACAAATTGTACTCACCCGTAATCATTTTGATGTTGTGAAGCGATTGCGTTATTATAAAGACTCGTTATTTTTCGTGTCGGGAAAACTCAATTGTCATTAGTGAATAAGTTTTTGACTAGGTCATAACAAATAGGCAATTATGCGTCGTGATGCCATGTTGGCCACGCGGTAATTTCTGTTAACGAATTTAAGACAAATCTCAAACATCATTCAATTAAGACTTAATTCATCAAGATTAATTATTCATTAATAATTTTCACTCACTAGCGATAATTGTATTTTTCGTTTTTCGACAATATATATATTTTAGTATTATGTTACTTTTGGTCGGTCAACGAGGAGACAGCATGCATTGTCAACACGCATTACTTAAAGTTCAATTCAATTTTCAAATCACATGAATATATGGTCGTCTCAATTAATGTAAGCTGCCACTCAGTGTATGACTTTTTTTTTCTATTGTAAGTTTCTTGTTGTTTTGTTGTTTTACATTTGAACCGCAGACGGAAAACATATAGAGCCAAAAAAAATCAATCACGGTAGAAGTTTCCCGTGATCCCAATTAAATCATAAGTTTTTTTATTGTATCTCAAAATTATCATTCACTCCTATATGTCCAACAATCCAGATTGGCACGCTCACGCAAACTCAACAACATTACAATATCAATATAATATATATTAGAACCTTGATTAAGTTCTCGCGGTTTCGTCAAAGATGGCAGTAACAGTACACCGTGCATGGAATTTCGAATGAAAACGCACATGCAAGAATATACTGTATCTAACCTTAAATTTCAGTGTATGTGTTTGAGAAATGACGTGAGTGGATGGTTGTTAGGATTATTGGACAGGGACTTGGTACTAATGATGGTTTGCTCAGCGATTTTACTATTTTTACACAGGAATTATTCTACTGCGTATTTAGTTTTATTATTTAATTAAAAAAACTAATGCGAATAATGTTGAACTAAACAAATCCAAAATAAGTGAAGCGCAATTGTGAATTAAATACATGTACCCCAAAAAAACCAATGAATTGCAAGGCACAAAAGAAAAACAAAATAATGTGAAATAATATATGTATAAAACGAGAATTAATTGGTGAGCATAACAAGAACAAAATAACTTGAATTTAAACACAGTAGCTCTAAAACGTTGAGTCGATGCAATAACTATATCTCTGTATATATATATATCCGTTGCCGGCCACGCGGTCAACGACGCATGAGCTTAGACTATTACAATGAGCACAAGTGTTGCACAAAATATTCGATAATCTCAAAAAATACACAGTGAGCCGTATCAATAATTAATGTAAGCATAAATCGTGTGAACATAAAATACAACAGCACTTGAGATCGATGAGATAATCGAGCTGAGATGCATACAATGTAAGTGGCTTGCCCAAATGGTGTCACCACGAGGCGTACAATTGTGCGAGTGCGTCCAAATCTTGAGTCTAAAAGTACAATGAGATTTGACGGAGTCGTACAATCAACTTTTACCGTAGAGAGACAAACTAATTAGCAAAATTCACTGAGCTGAATTACACAATTATCGTGAACTTCACTTGAGCACTAATCACCTTACTTTTAATTATTAATAATTTGAGACGAGCAAAAGTGTCGCGTGCGCTTTCGACCAACAGTCCACGTAGAATGAGAGTGAGTGATGGGACGTGAACGCGGAAGCGAACTTGACCTATTCCACCGTCGTCATCTGGTGAGAAAATAGGCCAAGTTCACGGTCAGCGCCCTGAGCCAATCAGCGGTGAGAAATAGCGCAGCCCTCAAGGCGCTACGGTCTCATTTGCATAGATGACGACCATCATCCGTAATGAGTCGTCACAATTGAGCGGCAACCATTGCAAAGTTGAGCAATTCACTATTGACACCATTTGAGCAATCAATTAATTATCGACTGCTTCCAGTGAAAACTGAACAGTATGATAATTCAATTTAGTGTAAACAAAGTAATTTTTTATTAGTTCTGAAAATGTCTACTTTTGAGCCAATTAAAGTGTATTTGCGGGGAATTTAATCGCACTATTTTGTGCAAAAGAAATCTGCAGCTGAACACATAGAATTCTTGTTGAGACTTATGGTGACAATGTTCTGTCGGATACGACATGCAGAGACTGGTTTCGCCGCTCCAAAAATAATGATTTTGCACTTGAGGATAAAGAGCGGTGCGCCAGAACGTTCTGGCGCACCGAAAAAATTTGAAGATACAGAATTGAAGGAATTACTCGATGACGACCGATCCCAGACGCAAGCAGAACTTGGAAAAAAATTACAAGTTGGTGGGTCAACTGTCTCAAAACGTTAAAAAGTGTTAGGAATGATTCAGAAGCAAGGACATTGGGTGCCGTATGAATTGAAGCCGAGAGACGTCGAACGGCGTTTTGTCATGTATGAACTACTGCTTCAACAGCAGAGAAGAAAAGGTTTTTTGCACCGTATCATGAGTGGCGATGAAAAGTGGATACCCTACGATAATCCAAAGCGTATAAAATCGTGGGGTAAGCCCGGCCATGCATCAGCATCGTCCGCAAAATCCATGGTTCGAAGCTTCTTCCTTGTATTTGGTGGGATCAGCAGGGTGTAATTCATTATGAGCTGCTCAAACCGAATGATCCTATCACGGCGGATCGCTATCGACTTTAATTGATGCGTTTGAGTCGAGCCCTAAAAGAAAAACGACCGCTAAACGGGCAGAGACATGACAAAGTCATTTTGTTACATAACAACGCTCAGCCCGATGTGGTAAAGCCAGCGAAAACCTACCTGGAAACGCTTCAATAGGAAGTTCAACCCCACCCGCCGTATTCATCTGACATAGCCCATTCTGATTTTAACATATTCCGTTTGATGGTACATGGCCTAGCTGACCAACGCTTTCATTATTATGAAGAAGCTACAAAATGAATCGATTCGTGGATAGCCTCGAAAGACATGTCGTTTTTCCGACTCGGAATTCATATACTACCAGAAAGATGGAAGAAAGTGGTCTCTAGTGATGGGTAATACATTGAATGAAATGTTTTTGTTCCTTAGATTTTAAATTAAGTTTTTGTTGAAGTTATACTTCTTTAGGCGCGTTATGATAAAATGATGAGAGTGAAATTTTAAGACGCGCGCGCATCACTGTAACACATAAGTAACAGGTTGAAGCTGCCCGCTAAATCGCTCATTTAGTATCGAAAAAAAGCTGCCAACAAAATAGAAATAGAACCTCTATTAGTCGCGCATGTTGGCACACTCGTCGCGTCTGATCACTGTTTACATATTTATGATATTTATCCACATGTTTCTAGTTTCTCCATTCACAACACGTGCGTTAGTTTCATACAAGTCCGAATTATATATGTGTTAATAAATTATATTCAGTAGTGATTCAAATTGAATATTTTGATTAATATTATTTACTATTCGTAAATATTAGTGAAAAAAATTGTACTTATATACTTTTTCAAGTGCTCCAATATAATTGAGGTTAACTATCCGTATGTATTATTTATTGATATAAATTAAAATATGATTATTTAATATAATTAGTACTAAATATTATTAAATTAGTAATGTTAAATTTTTATTGTTGATTATTCAATATTTACAAAATAGAGAAATGAATTTAATAAAATATTTAATAAAAAATTAGTGATAAAAATTAAAATTGATCATCAAATTAAAATATTAATTTTTAATATT
>CAJUYH010010632.1:0-11992 GCA_910591685.1 Galerucella tenella
CACATAATCGACTTGCCCCGTATATTGTTCCCTCCTTTTACAAATAACAACTTGCTTTTTTCGCAGAATAGTCATTCCAAATTTCCTTTCAATTAATACTTTCAATGTTTCAATTTAATGAGCTCCCATTTTATACATGTGGGTACTACTAATTCCTTAATCGTTAAAACATCCCAAAACGATATACATAATTTTAAATCTCATCGGATCTTCTATGTATCAATAATTACAAAAATTGCTTTTTTAGCAGAATAGTCTCTTTTATACATGCGGGTACTACTAATTAATTATCCTGCCACCTGCTTGCTCTTGTGCTGTCTCGTTATATATCAAGCTCAACCGGTCATTCACCTGCTGCTCACATGCGTATCTTCTTACTTAGTATTACTCTATTAAAAAAAAACGTTGAAAAGCTGTCCTAAAAATGTAACTCCAAGTATCACAGCGAATATGTACACAAATATTAGTTTTAACTTGTTTTTCACTTTATATTTAGATTTAGTTGAGTTTATTTGCACATTTGGTTTCTAATAAATTGGTTTTTCTATATAGAATATTTTGAGTATGTTCCGAAGAAATCAATGCCCATTTCGACCAAGCGAAATTTAAGTGTACTCAGCAACAAGCGTCCTTTAAATAACCAGTTGCTCTCCACCACGTAAAATTAACATTTTCATGGATAGCTTAACTAAGCCCGACAATTTTCGGGCTTATTTGTCACTTATCGTTAAGTGAAGATATGCGCAAGCGTCAACATATATATTTTGGACATAAACTGAATCAGAATATCTATGTGGCTGTGATTTCCCTTGAATTTATAATTTATATGAATAAAGCAGAAGTTAGTGTAAGAAAATGGAGATTTTTGACAATCTGGAAGTACTTGATTTGTTGGAATATGGATTTCCAAGAAGGGTTTATAACAGAAATAACTATTTTGATGAAATGGACAACGTAACGTTTTCCCGAAGATTTAGATTGAGTAAACCTACAGTGTTGGAACTTGTGGGGCAAATTAAAGATCACCTAGAATTTCTAGATGACAGGTAAAGTCTTGAGTATATCCACAATAAGCCCAGGAGGCTGAGGTGGTACCGGCGAAAGGACGGCTCCGAAGGGGAAAAAAAAAAAAGTCTTGAGTAAAGTCGTACACTAACGCTGTATTAATTTGAAAATATTTCCAGAAATAATGCTTTATCACCTATAAACCAAGTACTAACATGCCTGCGATGTTACGCAAATGGGGCTCACTTGAGTTCAGTGGCTGACTTCATTAGCAGCGCTTCGCGGAGAGTGAAAAAAGTTTCAGAAGTAATAGCTTCTCTAGCTCCACTTTACAAAAATATACATGTAGCTGAAGAGGTTGTCTCTACTGGAAATAATTTCTATCAAATTGCTTCATTTCCTAGGGTTTTGGGATGTATCGATGGTACACATATTAGAAGTCAATCACCAGGTAAATTGAATATTTGTTTTAGTTAATTTTACTTGTCAGTGTGGAACCAAAAAATAAATTTGAATTTTTTGTTATTCTACATTGACTGGATATCCAAACATTACTATTTTTATTTCAGGTGGGCATGATGCCGAACTGTTCCGAAATAGAAAGGGATATTTTTCTGTAAACTGCCAAGTTATTGGAGATCCAAATTTAAGGATTCGAGATGTTGTTGCAAGGTGGCCAGGCTCAACACATGACCAAACAATTTTTATAAATAGCCGTATAAGAGCTAGATTTGAAAACAACGAATTTCCAAATTCACTTCTTCTAGGCAAGTAAACTAGAATAGTCCTATTTAAAAATTAAAACAACACTCTATTTTTGAGCAATGATTATAGGAATGTATTTTGTGTCATTTTTCCATCATATTAGTTCTTAAAGTATAATAAATTCTTCAACTTGTTTATGAAGCAATACTCAAGTCAAGTTGTTTTGATTTTATTATCTAATTCTGTTTTAGGTGACAGTGGTTTCGCTCTAAATAATTACCTTCTCACTCCCTTCGCAGCGCCTCAAACTAGAGCAGAACAACTATACAATGAATCACATGAAAAAACTAGAAATGTTGTTGAAAGATTATTTGGTGTCTGGAAAATAAGATTTCCAATTTTAGCTTATGGTTGTAGGCTTAAGTTGAGTACCCTCCTAACAATTATTCCTGCTACAGCCGTGTTGCATAACCTGGCCATAAATATGAGGGAGGAATTACCCCCTGGAGATGGAGACTTGGAGCAACTGGATTATTTGACTGGAATGGGAAATATTCCAGATATCATCAACCATGCAGGAGAAATAAATGGCCCAATATTTAGAAATGAAATTGTAAATTATTTTAATAATTGTTAAATATATAATAAAAAGTTCTTTTGTACATAACAATATGTTATACCACATATTTTACAAGTTATTTATGAAAAACCAGCAGGTATATTTTGAATAGTGCCTTTTTTGTTACTGCTAATAAATGTTCTCCAATCCTTATGATACCAAATTAGTTAGCAACAACTGAAAACAGATTAGCTGTACTTACTAGCAATTTTAAATCAATTAAGGAAAACATTGGTTAAATTTGTTTGTGGTTTTTATTAATTTGATTGATACTAAACAGTTTAACACATGTAAAATATGAAATTTATGTAGCTAATAACTACTTATTCCTTTCATTCAAAGCTTCCAACTGCTTTTTTTTTTTTCAATATCCAAATTCAATATGGTTAATTTCAGATCATGATCTCTCCGTAAACCTTCCATTTCCAACTGTGCCTTATGTTTTAAAAAGTCCTCATCAACTAATTTCTCATCAACCAATGCTTCATACTTGTCATGAAGAGTGGAAGCTGATAAAGTTTTTCTGGTGGAATGAGGATGGCGACGAGAAGCAATTTCCTTAGGTGTTTTATTTTTTATCTAAAAATGTATGGAAGAATACAATAAGTAATCTAATCTCCAAAAATACAATGCAAAAATCTAAAATGTATCATTGCTACAAAAATAAGTAGGTACCTCAGCTTTTCCACTTTATGATGGCCTTTTAAACATTCAGTAAGTGGTTTTTTCAGATCACTGAATTTGTATGTAGCACAGTTTGACTTTGGAGTACCGGAAACTTGGGACTGTCCATTTGCCAATTCATTACTAGATATTATTTCAATATTTTCACCTAATTCCATTTCTATTAGCTCCTTATTATTTGGCTCAATGGATGGCATTGACAGGGATTCATCACAACTACTTTTTGAAGTAGTTGCATTCAGGTGCTAAAATGAAAAAAAAAGTTATTTCACAAATAAAAAATGACGAATTAAAAATACCTGTGACAGCATTGGTGAAAGTGAATTTGATTTGTCAGAATCGAATGGATTCTCTAAACCAAATACTGTCTTTTCACTGACTACTTGTAATAGCAAGTCATCTGTCGCTTCAGTATTCAGATTCGGAGGGGGCCAACATCCAGTTAAATATATTTCTTTCTTGTAGTCGCCAATTTTTTTTCTTAAATCTTTTTTTTTATTTTGATAAAAATTTTTCAAAGAATCCACACTCCGATAGCATGGATTTGGCGCTATACTATTATATTTATTGGCTATTTTTGCCAGGTCTTTTGTCCTCAACTGACACTGCATCCGTTTTTTTCAACACACTTGTATTCAACAGCGAGGTTAACTAATAACTCCTTTTCTTTAATGATATAATTTGCTGATCTAATTTTTTAAACTTTAGAGTGTTCCATATTAAAAAAATTTAAAAAGAGAAAAGAATCCTAAACAAAATAGCACAACACAAAAGTTTGGTTATCGTTTTAATAGTTGAAACAGAAAAGTCCTGGATCTGGAAGAAAATTCCCTAAATCGAAACTTAAAATGCAACGTTGCAAATGCCAAAGAACACTTAGCTAAGCTTCCCCGAGAAACATCTGGTGGAACCCAAATTTATTTAAGCAGCCCTTAAATTTTAAGGCTCTCTTAGTTATTCTCGGCTTACGATCATTCTGGCGAAAACGGGCATAAGAGAAACTGTACTGTATGAGGAAACAGATTTGAATACAGATACAACAGATGCTGAGACTGTCAAACCGAAGCGCAGACGAATAGTTTAATCTATAATTGACGATGAGTGTGATGAAGAATTTCTTCCATTGTTGAGAAGGGTAATGGTGCCTTTTTGGAAAAATTAACCAAGAAGAAACTTCCGGAACCCCCAAAGATAAATTTTAAAAGGACCGAGGTATTTTTAATTTGGTTTGTTAGTACAGTGGAAGAACTTATTTTTTAAACATACAATGCACTCATTTTTAATGCAACTCTATCATACACACAATTTGAGTTATGACAATATAAATACAAAATAATTGTAGTGGTACAGAAAGAACTTCAGAATATTAAAGGAATAAAAAATATCAGTAACAGACATAATGTTTCCAATATTAATCAGCAAATTCTTAATGATGTTCCAATATATACCACTGATGATATACTGAATGGGATCGAAAACTAGCTAACAAGGATTTTTCTGAACAAGTGGTATGTTTTATTTTTCATAAGTGTCTGTTTTTCAATGCAAATCTGTTTTTCATTATCTTTTGTAGACCTTATTTCTTGCTCAAATAGGAGGTGAAGATTATGTCAGTTGCACCAGAGCCATTTTGACCAAAGTCATGTCAAATTCATGTGCCGAAATGTACAGTTATTTTGGCTCCAGAGGCAAAAAGATTCCCTTTGATAGCCTAAAATTAAAGGATGTTTTATTTTGTAAGTTTAAAGTTAACCTAAACTTGAAATGTATGTGCTTTAACCCGCACTGCATATTAAAATATATTTCTTTATTTTTTTAGCTGCAGTTCGCATGACTTTAGATGGAAAACTATTTGGCTCGTTAACTGATGGACAGTTGGCAGCTGTGGTGGAGGGTTGGCTCAGATTGGCTTCTGGGAGAGCTGGGCAAAGTGGGACTGTTATAAGGTAAGTAATTTGGAGCAGCCAAAAAAGTAAAAACCGTTTATTGGAATTAATAGTTCAAGGCTTTGTGTCCAACTGTCTGCCCCTAGGGCCTACAGTATTCAGCAGTGATACTGTAGTAGAGAGCGATCAAGCGAGCGAGAGTGAGAAAAGTGTTGCAAATTTTCGAAAATTCTCAGTGTTTGAAGTTCTCGATTTTGTTGTGTCAACATCAAAAAAGACTAGATAGTGAGAAGTGCCACCTCCACGCGGTAAGAGGCGGAAACCAAGGCGTTGCGATCAGTCGCGGTACTCCCGCAATAAGCTCGACGCTAGGGCTAAGAGCACAAACGAAACTTGTGGGTAGGTTCAGAAGGGATGCCTTCCCCCGGAATAAGAGAGAAGACTCTCAACCAGCTCTGAGGTTGAGGTAATAATGGAATCCGGTCTAACTGGAAGTTACAAAGAACTGATGTATTACATCAATAATGACATGGATCCTGGGAATAGGTTATCGAAGATAGGTCGTCATGGTCTACTTGAGAAGGTCATGGCCTTGGGAATGGATCAATCAAACATGGAGGGACAGATAAAAATATTAAAAGAGGAAAACGAAGGAATGAGAAAAGAATTAGAGGAAGCAAAGAAAAAACCGGTGCAGGCATCGTCCTCAGCGGTGGCTTCAAAACCCAAATTAAACAACACTCAAAAGGATATTCAGAAAAGCTCAGAAAAGCAAACAAATACACTATTTATTACATCAGACTCAATGGAAAATGGCAAAAAGGTACAGGAGGCATTCACAAAGGTATTGAATCCTAAAACAAATAAAATAAAAATAAACAAAATGAGAACAACTGGCAAATTATTGATTGTGGAGACAGCTACGAAAGAGGAACTAGAAAAAATAATGAAGCAAAACTTTAAATGTGAGTTACCGGAAAAAACGGAACCCACTCATAATAATATACAATGTATCTTCTACATTAAATGAAGAATAAATGAAAGAAACCATAAATATACAGTCAAAATTTTGACGACATGGATTACAATAAATTTGAAAAGGAATTCAAAATAAGGTTCAAAACTGGTCCGAAAGGAAAATCAACTGTTCATATTGTGGCTGAAGTTTCTCCACAATTGAGAAAAGAAATACTGATAGATAGAATATACATGGGATATACAGGCGTGAATGCCAAAATACTACATTGTGGTCCCAAAATGCATGAAATGTATGGATTTGGGACACGTTTCGAAACACTGTAATCAAACAGAAATCTCATGCTATCACTGTGGTGAAGGTCATGAGAAGAAAAATTGGACAAACACGGGGAGGGCTAATGTTTGCATACCATGCCTGAAAAGAAACAAAAAATGTGATGAACAACAGAAAGATTGTCAAACCTATAAAATGCTAATGGATTGTTCGATCCAAAAAACCGATTATGGCAATTAAAAAATGTCAGTACAAATTAACGAAACATCATCAATAACAACAGAGGAATCAAACAAAACAAAGCACGTAGAAGGACAATCTAAAACTCCATCAAAGAAACTAAGAGATAGACTAAGACTATCAAGTTTTAAAAGGAAAAAGTTGATTTGCCTAAAGAAAACAATAAAAATGAAATAATAATAGACGACAATAAAAAGTCAGAGAACATATTAATATATGAACATTTAGGACAAACGATGAGATTGTCAAGACTTGAGGAGCCAGCTATACTAATGGCGGCCCTCAGGCTGATTGTCAGAAAGTTACATCCGAAAGAAGACAGAATCACCTTCCCTATGCCGGGTGCGGTTAATAGAATTCAGTTGAAAACATTAAATATACCAACAGACGAGGTGATATTAGAGGGACTGCCAAGACAGGTATTTGAAAGGAGGAATGATGCTTTAGACATAGAGCAAATATATAAAGACTTTGGAATGACTTACGGAAGACTTGCAATTGACTTTAAACAATGCTGGCCTCAGAATCAAATTCATACCAGACACCCATAAGGGTTAGAATAGGCCAGTTGAATTGCATGAGAAGTGCAACTGTAAGTCATGAAGTAAGAAAGATTGCGGAAGAAATGAAATTAGATATGGTGTGCCTACAAGAACCATATACAAAAAAGGGCAAAATTCAAGGTATGCCAATAACAGCACAAGTTGCAGGAATGGGAGAAAATACGCAATCTTTAATAATATTATTTAATAATGACTTCAAATTATTCCTGATTAGGCAGTTCAGCGACGATCACTATGTTTGTGTTGAATTGTTAACACAAAAAGGTAAATATATAATTGCAAATTTATACTGTCGGTTTAATGAACAAATCGAACCGTATTTAAAAAAAATGAAAAGGATATTTCAAGCTTATCAGAATGAATCAGTGGTAGTCGTTGCAGATGCCAATGCAAAATCAGTTTTGTGGCACTCAAGACACACTGATCAAAAAGGCGAAATTGTTGAGGACATGATAAATGAGCTACCATAATAAAGCAGGAAACACAACAACTTTTCAGAATGGCTGGAGCAGCTAGTAGCATTGATATAACTATATCTAATGTGAAAGCAGCGAACTAGGTAACTAACTGGAAAGAAGTCGAGGGTACCATCAGTGATCATAATCTGATTGTGTTCACTTTAAGCGAAGAAACAGAAATAATTCACCAAAAAAAAGAAAGTACGGTTCAATTTGGGAAGAGCTGACTGACAACAGATAAAAAATGAATTCAGGATGCCGCTACCGATAGGGAGGGGTGAGGATGTAAATCAAAAAACAAAAGAATTAACAAAAGAAATAAAAATAGTCATGGACATTGCTATCCCCCGCTATTTGAATCACAAAAAAGTAACAAACAATGCATGGGAGGCGGAACGTACTAGGCTGAGAAGTCAAGTAAGGTACGCCAGAAGGGAATATCAAAGAAGTGGAATACATGAGGAACGTCAAAGACTTCTTCAAGTTTACAGAAGCATTAAAGAAAGGTACACGACGGAAATCTATAATACAAAAATAAAAAGCTGGGAAACTTTCGTAGAGAAACATCTACAAACACACATTTGGGGAGTGCCATACAAAAATGTAACGAAAAAGATTAAATGCCCGACCATGCTCTCATCTTTGCAAAAGAACGACAGAAGTATGACAACAAGTTGGGAGGAATCAGCAGAAGTCTTGTTAGACGCGCCGCTTCCACCAGACAACTTGGAAGACGAAACGATGGAACAAAGTTCAATAAGAGCCAAAATGTTTCAAAAGTATCGAGTGCCACCAGAGACAAGAACAAAAATTTTTACGGAGACAGAAATTGCTGGAGGTATATTCAGCATGAAAAGAAAGAAGGCTCCAGGGCAAGATGGCATTCATGTTGAAGTGCTACAGGCACTTTGTGAACAATTAACGCCGGCTGTATGCACTCTACAACGAATGTCTGAGACAAGGAAAGGTACCAAACAGCTCCAAACAAGCAGAGGTGCAAAAGAAATTATTGATAAAAAGGCTAATGACTCTAAGAAAAATAAAAGGACGACATCCAGATCAATATGGATATAGAGAAGGCAAATCAACTACTGAGGATGCGACAAATAAAGCAATACAAATAGTAAATTCATCAACGAATAAGTATGTAGTAATGATTGTACAAGTTCAAGAATGAATCTTAAATTCTTCCTGCGAATTATACGTTAATCACATTTATCCTCACCCCTGTATAATAATTATTCCGCATTTCAAACACATAGTATAAATGAATATATGTCATTCCTTATTTATATTCAGCATTTCATTCTCTACCCAAACATGAATTTTAACCTTTCTTTCATAACAAACTACCGTAAACCCTCTAGTCAAAAAATCAATAAAAAATATAAAATAACAAATAGTGTGCTACTGCCAGTGTCAGTTGAAGAGTCTTAATTGCCGTGCAAAAATTAACCAGAACTTCATACTGATATTAAGTAATAAAAAATAGTGAAAACCGCTACAATATTTTGATATAATACCCTACAAACTAATATGAAATTAGTCAACTCTTGTCACATAAAATACAGTGACTGGTCCTTCGATAAACAAATTAATTAGATCCTCATTTTCAACAAATCAAACTGAGAAAAGTGATATTCAGTTAAAACATGGTCCTGGTCGAGCCGGATCAACCCAAATTTTTTGAGGTTCGAGGTTCGAAACCAATTATTTGTCTTAAACTTAAGTTCTTTTCAGAACTACAAAGTCAAATCAATTCAATCACCTAAACTCACATCCCACCGCTTTCATCATGCAACGGGGCTACTTTGGTAGACCTGAGAACCAGCGCAATCCCAAAGCCCAGAACAACTACATGGCTAAAGGACAAGCTGACTCTCCCGCAGAACAGAAAGCACCAAACAGTCGCGCTCCTCCCAGGAGGAAGCTGGTTCTCCCAGCCACTTTGCCCCAAGGGCAAAAATCAAACGTCCCCGCTCCACCGAAGGCCACGATCGTAGAAAAAGAGGCGTCCGCTGACTCTCTTTTTACATTCAACATGAACGTTAGAGAAACAGGCATTGATGTTAGGCAGCAGCCTAATCTGTTTGTGTTTCCTAGCCTCGTCGATAAAACATTCGTCCAAATGATCATCGACGATCATAATTTGACCAAGACGTGGACCCGTGAAACCTTCCACTATTATTGCGTTAATCTTCTTTGGCTTCGGATTCTCAATTTGAAATCCAAGTTCCGTGACGAGCTCACTGAACCCGAACGCCAAATCTTAGGAAAGTGCGATGGCTACGCACTAAACGTACCAGAGCCCATCAGGCTCTATCTCGGTTCACTCGGCGTCGTTGAGACGAAGGCAGGTCAGCACCTGTACCCTTCATTCCCTGCTCTCCCGACCGTTACACTTGATAACGCTCCAGGTTATCATACAGATATGATAACAACAGACAGCCATAACTTATACGAGGAAGTTCCTTGCCTAGGAACGGTAATCACATTCCTTCTTGGTACTCTTAATATATTTAGATTACTTAATAAACATAGACACGAGTATTATAGGTACGTGACTTTATTCAAAACTATAATAAATTACTTATAGATGGTCTTCCAATAATATAGGTAGAATCAACGAACATTAACATAGACAAGAAGGATCACTCTAAGCTCCTCCCCTCGTTATGCCTATCTCGCTCGAATATCGGATGCTACCGTATAAAGAGCACGGTAAGTCTCCTACGTGCGATATGCATAAACAGGTTGTCCGTCGTAGGGATATGTAAAGAAATATACCAGTTGTCCTTTTGAGTGAGCGAATTTTCCTTTAAAAATAAAATAAACATTTGCGCACTTAGTGTTTCTTTTAACAAGAAACCTTAATCAGGATTGCATTGAAAATTTTTTTGGTCTGGTAAGAAATTGTTGCGGAAACTCGAGAAATCCAACCCCAATTCAATTTTGTAGGGCATTCAAGAAATTATTTTCTCTAAAATATTTTAATGAGGTTGAAGGTGCCAATTGTATTAATGATATTAATACAGTTTTGCTCAATGTAACTCCTGATATGCTAGAGGAATATAAAAATATTGATGTACCTATATTGGCAAATAATAGCTCTTTAAAAGTTTTCACATGCGACTATAGAAATCTTTCAAGTACGGATGGCAATGCTCTAGTTTACATTTCTGGCTATCTATTAAGGAAATGTTTGTTGCAACACTCTTGTAGTGCTTGCACAAAGTATAATGATGAAAAGACATTACCAAAAGAAGTGGCTGTATTTTTAGTGCATAAAGCATATTCGACTTCTAAAAACTATGGAGGTCTGAATGTACCTCCTAGTAATATTGTAGAATATGTTAAACAACTAGATATAATCTTTGTTGAAAATTTTAATAAAATTAGTTGTCACGAGAACGTTGGAGCGACCCTTAGAAAAAATTTACTATTTACACATCCTTGTAAAGAGTTTCCTCATAAATATTTTTTAAACCTATATATTAGGCTGCGGATTTATTTTACAATTAAATTTGCGAACCGGGATATAAAAAATAGATATTCTTCGAAACAATCGATGAAACCTAACATAAAATTGAATATCTTAAAACATCTTTGATAACCTACAGGTATATTTTATTTCACATTCACTTAAATACATTTTTTTTAATTGAGTTGTTAACGGGCTTCTCAGTATGAAAGACTTTCAAAATTCATAGATTTTAATTCATTTGGTTAAACGCCTTTGGTTTTTAATGGTTCGTGTATCAATCTTCACAATTTTCGAATCGCGATAATTATTTTTCCCAGTACCCGTATTTTACTGTTAGGTAAGTTGGTACTCTTTGATGGCCTCGGATTTGAAACAACCTGTATACATTTTAAATTAGAATACCTATTTAAGTTGGCATTTGCAAAGATTTTATTGTTAATTTTTATACCTACTAGTCCCATCTGTAGCTTACTACATTATTACTTTTTGATGTAACTTTCATTTTTCCCTTCATTTTTGCTAGGTACCAGTTCTTTTCATAATTATGTTTAAGCAACCTGTATACATTTTAAATTAGAACACCTATTTAAGTGGGCATTTGCAAACATTTTATTGTTAATTTTTATACCTACTAGTCCCATCTGTAGCTTACTACATTATAACTTTTTGATGTAACTTTCATTTTTCCCTTCATTTTTGCTAGGTACCAGTTCTTTTTATAATTATGTTTAGATTCACCAATTAAATATCCTGACGATATTCCCTTTTTTATTTTAATTCCCACTAAGCGGAATAAGTTAGAATAACAATTATTGCTAGATGTTTTTAAATCACCCTGGTAAGTGAACGTTTATTCGTTTTAATCTCTAGCGGTTTGCATGAACCTCGTATAACCACGAACACGTGTGCGGCTCCAGGAATTTGTCGAAATCGTCGGCGCGCTTCTGTAAGCTGGACATGAAAGTTCCGACGGAGAGTGACCCTTCTTGTCTATGTTAATGTTCGTTGGTAGAATATAATTAGACTTTGTGCTGAAACATCAACTCGATGTTTACAGTAACAGTTATTTATGTACCAAGGTAGTATTTGCATAGAT
>CAJUYH010010633.1:0-11992 GCA_910591685.1 Galerucella tenella
ATTTAGACTTATTTATGAAATTCACTATAGCATCAAGTACATACTTATCCATGTTTGCCAAAAGAGTGGTTATATTTGTGAGAAGAGGAAAATTGAAATCGATCAGAGAATTGTAAAGTTCGGTTGTTGCTATTTTGTTTTCAATGCATTCAAAGAAAATATGGTTCAAGTCTCCTACTAATACATTGTTACAGGAGCAAGCTGGAGAATTCACAATACCTATTTTAAAAAGATGATTCGGGAAACGACCATGATTCATTCTTAAACGAGATATGATGGAGGTATATTGTTTTCTATAATCAAAATTAGAGATATGAGGAATCTTAGTTGGTAAAGTAGGATGCAAAAGAAAATATTGACTATTAGATGTTTTAGCGAAATCGGCGTAAGACTGCTCCCAATTAGTTCTAATATATTTCTTAGAATCATTTAAAAGGTCTGAGAAAACAAAAAATTTAGTATAAGTGTTCATTTTGGAGGCTCTCAATATTTCACACATAGCCAGATCATATTATTTTGTTTCAATAAAATATTATATTAATACACCAAGGCAGTGAAGACTATTATTATTGACCGAGCACCAAGATTATTTCGCGAGGGGCTTTATCCCGAGCGAGGTTTATAAATGTCTTCAACACCATGGTGTATATATACAATTTTGTCTACACCCACATGTATATTATCCATTTCCTGCACAGTTTGCAGAATGGAAATGTAGGCCATATCTGTTAACTGAACGTATATGATTTCATATACATCCTAGAACGTATATGAAATCCACCAATCAGCATTCGCGTTTAGTACTCGTCACTCGTCTTTTTTCCAATTTAATGAAATGTCAAAATAATTTGTCAAAAAAAGTCTCTCACAGAAGCAGTGGATCGAGAATATTCATTTACAAAAATAAACTTAAATAACACAATCCGTATAAATTGATAACAAATACTAAAAACAGAATAAAATGGGTATTTAAGGGACTATCGATAGACATCAGCTCTTATAAAACTATTCAATAATTCTGACGTTAATCTAGTTCAAACCCCGATAGTTGAGTGGTAAACATAACAGACTCTCGCGCGGTAGACCCGGGTTCGATTCCCCGTTTATTTTTAAATAATTATTCTGCTTGATATTGATAACGACAACAGGTAGACGTTTGAGATATTTAGCAGAATATTCATTATTATAGACAAAGGTACGGTACCCTTCGTGCGGAAGTCCGACTGGCAACATCCACTTATAACAAAAAATTAGTGAAGACATAAAATTGAATTGGTACGATTATGAATAAAATTGTTGAAAATTTTTAATTTCAAGTTATATTTATTTTACAGTTTATTCAATTGTTTATTTTCTAGATTTTTTCTTAAATGGGTCGTAGAAAAAATATACTGTTCGACTCGTGTGGATTGTCCATATCGCACTCGAACGATTGAGCACTGGTGCGATATGGCCATCATATCCACACTAGTTGCATAAACTACTATTTTCCACGAGAAGCGAATTTTAAACTAATGGCATTTTTATTCAAATAATTTTATCTTGATAGGTAATTTCAAGCAGCAAATATGTTAAAGACAATCTGCTGGGTATATAAAATTATGTTGCACAAGTTTTTAATGAATTACTATCCCTGAATTCTCAAAATATTTGAATTTGTCCATTATTGACCTAGGATAGTAATAGAAAATCATTAACCACTAAAAGAGAAATTCAACTTCTCAGTTGGCTAGAAGAAGCAATAATTGTTAACTTCACAGCTAGTAGTGGTAAAGCTATATTTACTATTTAACTTAAATTTTGCGTAAATTCAAAAATACCCGAACAATTACAATGCAACAAATAAAATAATTTTCTGGTTAGAAAAGTGTAATCCCCATTGTCATGTCTACTTTGATCTCAAAAGCAGTTTCGATCTTGAGACTCAAATATTTTATCATCTACTTTTACGATGTGTGTATTCAATAGACATGATGACATTCTCTAAGAATAACTGAAATAATTGTTAGAGATGTTGATTTTCGTTACTTTTGAGTAATCAGTACGAATCGTTACTTTGGTATAAAGTAATCATTTGAAATATTCGTTACTATGATTACTTTGATTACTCTGATTATTGCTATTGAAGAGTATACGAAATACGAACGAGTAATGCTACTATATTATAAACGCTTGAATTATTAGGAGATAAGGGCTTGTTTCAGGCAACGCACTTAGGGCAGGGTCCCGTAGGATTAAGAAAAATATTGATTATTACAAAATATTGCTATTATCAACAACATTATTAATATTTACCCAGGATAAAAACAACTAATGCATTATTCAACATATTTTTTTAATGGGTAGGTACCTAATATGTAGTTTTTAAACAACTGGGCTGAAGCAACAAACATTTAATACTTATCGAGATAACATGTAGGGATGTAGGTAGATTTAACAAAAAAAATACATAAAATGGATCCTAAGTTCGTGGATCAGCAGCACTCACAAATATTGTAGCTCATAGCCATTGCCAATGGTTTGCTTTCAATTTCGGTATTTTATTTTGTATTCCTATTTATTTTGCATGAAATTCACATATTTATTACTCAACGGTATGATTGCAACACAACATACACCGATGCGAGGTACGAAATAAATACTAAATACCTTATTAACGCTTCAACCGATGCATCGTCATCGTACGAATTGTACGTGATGCCGAAAAAACCAAAGTAATCGAAGTAATCAAAGTAATCACTAAGCTGTTGAGTGAGTATTCGTTACTTCGGGTATCACCGAGTAACGAGTACTCGTGTATCGTATCGTTACTTTTTCAACACCACTAATAATTGTATAGATTACAAAGATTCTAAAGTAATCATTCATTTTTATTATAACAATTGTTATATTTATTTTAGTAAAAATATAAATTTAAAATCTGACAATCCGCCATCTTAGCTAAAAACCGTGTGACGTCAACCTTTTGTATATCGTTGGTATTTTCTTATTTAGCTTCGTTTAAATGATATTTACTCATTATAGAATTCATGACTATTACACAATATAATTTAAATTAGTAATCAAAATAATTTTTTAATTTGCAAACTGAAATATTTACATATGTGTGATGTCATTACTATTTTATCGTTTTGGTGCGAAATTTGAATTACATTTCTCCTTTAAAATTCTTATTTTTTTTCAAGAAACAAAATTTTTCTATACTGGAGAAGTTTTTCAACATAATATGTTATCATGCCTATTCTCCATGAAATCGTAATAGCTACTACATGTTTATTATTGATTCCAGTTGGTAGAAAATTGGTGTAAGCTCACCTCAAATGACATTAAATTATTGCTTCTACCAACAAAAAGTATTGATCATATAATAATAGAAATGAAATCAATAAAATACAAGTATACATTGTTCCATTAAATGACAATGATATCAAAAATATGATATTACATTAATAATTGGTAAAAATAACACATACAGTTTCGCTTGGGCAGTGGTATTTGTGGTTTTCAATTGGAACAGGAAATCGCGCACTTGCAGAATTGTATTGCTTCTTTTTTTAGTTACCACAGAATCTAATATCACCCATCCATTATCACAATATACATCTTGTATACATGAGGGGTTAGTTCAATTTTATAGCATTAAATCCCTTTTCTCATGCAATATCTATTGTCAATTTTTTTTTTAAATATTAATCCGCAACGTCTAAAACGTGATTACGTGGAGGTGTGTTCAAGAAAGCCTTTTGAGTGGCGTGACGTCACGGAACAGCAGACGAGGTAGGTGTTGAGGGTAGTGATGGGGCACTCGAATCGAAAAGTACTCGTTGTACTCGAGTACAAGGTGGCGGAATCGAGTTCAGTAAACGAGTACACAAAATCTGGTTATTCTGTATTATGTTCGCCGCACATGCCAAATTAGGCAGGATTCGGGTCATTGGGATTGGAACTATTTCTTTTCTACTTCACATTTTTATTATTCGTACTCTATTCGCAACTGCTTGTTGATGTTAATTGGTGAAAATAAAAAAAATATTTAGGCGATCAAAGCGCTAGCAGTTAAAACATGGTTAAAACGTAACGTCAAACGTGTAACGTCCGAGTACTTAGTACTCGATTCTTCAATGTACTCGAGTACTGAAGAATCGATTCCCAAAAAAGTACTCAATACCCCATCACTAGTTGAGGGAATAGATATACGCTACGCGCAGTCTAACCTGCCTAATCCATAATTTTCTTCGTTTTAAATCATCAATTCTTAAATATGAATTTTAAACCCTTCTAACTTTTTCAAATTTAGGACTTAAATCAGTCGGAGTTAGCTATGTCCAGTTTATAATTACAGAAAAATAAAAAAATGTTCAAGATGCCCATTTTTATGTCCTAGACCAGGGCAAACAAATGCAATCCTCTTTCAAACTCACTTTGTTCAAACGCACCTCCTTTTTAAAACACTACAGCTTTTTTACATTACTCCAAAAAAAAATAACACATACCTATAAAATTTCATAACTTCATAATATCACTAACAAAAGGGCAAAATATTGTACATGATGAGAGATGCAGGTCATCTGTGCTTTTCCCGCATCATGACAGGAAGGAAGTGTCGCGAATTTTGGTAGTTTTACACGATAATATTTCAGTGATAATTTTGCTACATATTTTTATATAACCAACTATTACTTTTTTGAGGTTAGTTGTACCAGATTTTTATTGTTTACGACATTAACACTCTTGTCTGAAAGTATATCGTCTTCGCTTTTGACGGCAATAATCTAAATACCATTTACGACCAATTTAGAAGAATTTTACCTGAAATGAAACCCAACAACAGTGGAGTGACAAGGTAAGGGCAGGCCCAGTTATAGTTCATTAAACAATAATATTTGATAAACTCTCATTTAGGAGTAAAAAGAAAAAAGTTTAGAGAAATGTTTTTCACATATTAAAAAAACACAGGATTTATGAGAAAAATACAAAAAGATAGATATTTGTGAATTTGATGCTTTTTAACACAATTTTCAATAGCCCTTGACTGTACGTCAATGAGGTTGCGTTAATGGCCATGGTACGATTGCGCACGGCTCGTGTAAACCCCGAAGTAGGAGTGGGCCAATTGATGTTAAGCCTATGCGCTACCTCTGCTTGAGGCAGCCAACGATGCAATTGAACCCAGGTTTTTGTTTAACAAACCCTACAAAATTCAAATAAAACAGAACACAGATGCAGATGCTGCAAATGCAATACGCATATATATACAGATGGTTCAAAAATGAAAGAAGGCTCAGGATGTGGAGTTTACTCGAGAGCACTAAGCCTAAAGATTAAGTGGGGATTGGGAAACAATACCAGCGTGGTTCAAACAAAACTGGCCACAAAAGAATTAACCAGAAGAGGAATTTCTGGCAAAAACATAATAATCTGCACTGATAGTAGACAAGATTTAGCTGACGCCTCGGCAGATAACAATATTATCCTGAGGTGGGTTAAAGGGCACGACAGGAGTAAAGGAAATCGCATTGCTGATTCTTTAGCCAGGGAAGCCGCTGGACTAAAAATTCTAGGACCCAGTGACACCTACGGCCCAACGACTTTTACAATTGCGGAACTAGCCAAACGTTACACCCATGCTCAATCCCTTAAGAGATGGGATGGAATCAAAGGATGCAGTCTTGCCAGGATCACCCTGGGCGACCCTCGGAAGCTGGCGCCGAAGAAATATTTGGCGATGACCAGGAAAAACCTACGTTTAACAGTAGGATTTCTGACTGGTCACTGTCAACTAAGGAAACACCTCCATACTATGGGGCTAGTGGACACACCTCTATGCAGGATGTGTGAACAGGAAGATGAAACTGTCAGGCATGTCTTATGCGAGTGTCCGGAGTTATCGTTAATAAGAGAGTGTGTGTTCGGTGAGTCTTGGCCTACACCTGCCGATATAAAGGAGATGTCTCCTAGTGACCTGTCCACCTTCCTGAGAAGGACAGGATGGACAATGACCTAGGAGGACAACTCCTCGGGAGGATGTACAATGGGTCACATGTGGCCTAAGTGCTGTAGCCTACACACTCACCCTCCCTACTCTACAGATACAGATTTTCAATAGCCCGCCACTGGCGATCTCTTCTACAGCATCTATTGGCCACATGATTTATTGCAATTGGTACATTAATTTTATGATTGCAGGCAGAAGTGAAGACGATATACTTTGAGACAAACTATACTCATATGTTCAATTTATACGTAATAACAAAAATAAATACAGGGTGGCGCACCGAAAACGAAACAGATGCATTTACTGGCAGATGATTCCTTTTTAAAAAAATCCCTCGGACCCGTCGATTTTGTTTTCGAGGGGGACACAAAATTGGCATAAAATCACAGTAACATTTGCAGCCCCCTAAGCGGGGGTGGCACCATCCCTAAAATCTTAAATGGAAAGGGGGGTCGAATTATCCATCATTTAAAAGGTCTTTCAACTCCCTTTACAATGATGTAAAATTCATGTACTTCAATTCAGTAGTTTTGGAGATTTATTGATTTAAAGTTTAAATACATCATCGTAAGAGGAGATCAATACATAGCAGCAAAGTTGTTAAAAAATAAAGAATGAACTGACCTGTCAGCCGAGTAAATGTTGAAAATGACCACCATTACTTTCCATGCAATAATAAGATTTTGCTGAAAACGTTGCCGGACATTTTGCAATATTTGAGGAGTAATTTGATGGCACTCATTCACAATTCTTTGTCGCAAATCTTCTAAGGATGTTGGCTGAGTAGCATAGATTTTGCTTTTTAAGTAACCCCACAAAAATAAATCCAAAGGTGATAAATCTGGCGATCTTGGGGGCCATTCAACGGCACCTCTTCTACCAATCCATTGACCTGGAAAGGTCTGATCTAAATAATGCCGAACTCTTAATGCGTAATGTGGTGGGGCACCATCCTGTTGGAACATCAACATATTCTCAACGTATCGACCATCATTCTGATTTTCAATTATATCTGTTAGCGCAGGATCTATGGCATTTTGCAGTAATTCCAAATACATTTCACCAGTCAAATTTCCAGGTAAGAAAAAAGGACCAACCAAATGATCGCCAAAAATGCCAGCCCAAACAATCAATTTTTGTGGCTGCTGTGTGTGTACCTCATGGTAAATTCTGGGATTAGAGTCCGACCAATATCGACAATTATGACGATTTACTTCGCCATTTAAAAAAAAGGAACATTCGTCGGAAAAGCAAATGTTAAATAAACATTGTTCATCGTTTGTAATTCGTTCACTCATAACTTCACAAAATTGTAATCGCTTATCAAAATCGTCTTCATTAAGTTCTTGTACAAGGTGAATTTTATACGGATGAAAATTATGTGCCTTTAGAATCCGTTGGATAATAGTACGTCGACTAACACCACACGAAGTTTGCAATTTGCGGGTACTTAATGTAGGATCTACAATAACTTGCCCTAAAACCCCCACTTCTGTTGCTTCGTTCCTTATAGGATTTTCAATATTATGTTTTTTATTGGCGACTGATCCAGTTTCCCGAAATTTAGCTACAAGTTCTACAACATATTTTCGGTTCTCATGTCGCTCATTAAAAATTTGTGCTGTTCTATTAGCGCACTGATTATTTCCGAAAAATATTTCAATAATTTCAACCCTTTCTGCCGTGGAATATACCATGGTTAATTTATGTAAAAGCAATAAATGATATTTTAACAACAAAGATTGGTCAAATCAATCGCAAACTAATGTACTATTTCCTATTTAAAATAAGTACGTGGCATTCTCTACTTATCTTTCTTCAAGAAACAACTTTTTTTGTCACAAAGGACACTTCAATTGCTATTTTTATTATTAATAAACCATGGGCGTAGTAAATAAAAGCATTTACTTATCAAGAAAATGCTTTTACTCAAATTTCTTCTGAAAGAAGTACAAACTAATTTGATGTACCTATTAAAGTCTACTTTAAACTTTAAATCAATAAAACTCCAAAACTACAGAATTGAATACATGAATTTTACATCATTATAAAGGGAGTTGAAAGACCTTTTAAATGATGGATCATTCGACCCCCCTTTTCATTTAAGATTTTAGGGATGATGCCACCCCCGCTTAAGGGGCTGCAAATGTTAAAGTGATTTTATGCCAATTTTGTGTCCCCCTCGAAAACAAAATCGACGGGTCCGAGGGATTTTTTAAAAAAGGAATCATCTGCCAGTAAATGCATCTGTTTCGTTTTCGGTGCGCCACCCTGTATAATGACTGCTTTGAAATATATTCTAGATTTGTATTTTTTTGTTGTTATTTCTGAAATTCAAAGCAATTTTTTGACGAAAAAATGCAGTCAAAAAAAATATAATTTTCTCCATGAATTTATGTATCAACAAACAAAATTAGAAATCTTTGTAAACCCGGAATTGCATAATATCCGTATATTGAAAGCTTAATTTTCTTTTTTATCTCCAAATTAGATCCAAAAAGAAAAATTTAAAATAATTATTTCAAGTAAATTACTTTCAAAGTTTCTTTAAATAGTGGCAAGGGGCTAAAGCTATCGCTTTATACTTTTTATTGTAAGCTACGGAGATTGGGTCAATACTAAATTATTAAGTAAGAGCAACGACGTCTCTAGAGGAAGTAAAAGTGACATTCTGCTTTCCAAACCTTTGCAGTTTAAAACAAAATTAAAACCGAGATCATCTCGTTGTTTTCTATTCGTAATTAATTCAAATTGATTGAATGTAATTCAAATAGATATGTGGACTACACGCAGTCACCTATAGCTTTTACCTGGGGAGGGTTTTGGTTTTTTCCATCTGATAGGTTTAGAAGGGGAAAGCTTTATTGAAGGCGCCGCCTAAGGCAAAAAAAATCGAGTGCCACGACCTAACGCAATTTTTCATGTTCAAGAAATAAAGTTTTTTTTTAATTATTTGTTTCACTTGGCTACATCTGAAAATATTTTTAAACATCGTGCTAAAATGGTTATAACCATGTATATATATTTTTTAAAGGAGCCGTCCCTTCGCCGGCACCACCTCAGTCTCTTGGGCTTATTGTGGATTCTCCTAGCATTCTGACTACAACCTATCCAGCCAATCCGTTCCCTGTATTAGCTCATACAGGTTCTTTACTGGTTGGTTGTGGAAGTCTTCTGGAGTCATTTGGGTCTTCCATTTAGTTATTGCCCCCTGTGGTCCAGCATCTCACAGTTGCATAATATGTGCAGAGCTGTTTCAGTGTCCTTTTTGCATCTCCTGCATGTGAGGTCTCCGTTATACAGCCCTATTTTGTTCAGGTGCTCCTTTGAGGGAAAGTCTCACGTAAGAAGCCCCGTTATGGTGCGTAGTTTGTTCCTGCTCATTGAGAGCAGTTCTTTTGCTACTTTTTCTGATGGTTCTTTCAAAAATTTCTTCCCATGTGTTTGCCTGGGCGTATTCTTCCAGAGTTTTATGGATTGTTCTTTTACCCACCTTTTTAACCATGACCTAGTGGAGCTCTGGGGATACACAGATGGTTCGGAACCGTTCATCAGTGTTGACGATCCTGCTCTTGCAAGTTCGTCAGCTTTTTCATTGCCTGCGATTCCTTTGTGACCTAGTGACCTAGGACACACTCCAGTGTTACACTGTTCCGAGTCGCCAGTCTTCTAAGTTCTTCGCCGCATTCCCATACCAGCCGAGATGTTACCTGTATATTAATTTGGGAGCACCAATTTTAAAAAGTGATAGATGATTGAAAATTGAAGCTTTTATTAAAAAAAGATAATCATGCTCACAAAAGTAAATTTAACCTCTTCAGCTAAATTATTCACAATTGTTGAGGAATCTATTTCTATTGCCACATTCCGATGAACTCATATTGCGGCAGTATGCTAATAAGAAATTATTGTACCTTTATTGCATTATCTATGGGGAGGGTTTGAACCCCCAAACCCCCCCCCCCCTTATATACGCCCCTGACTACACGTCAAAAAGTAACTTCCAAACATTCTATCCCTTCCCCTTTCAAAAACTGGGTACACCATTTTAACAAAATATTACGCACAATTAATCATCTAAAAGTGGCAAATATTTGACTTGTTGCTGTATAGAACTAAACCATCGATATAATTAACCGCGGTGATGTTTTCATAAATTTAGTGTGATGATTCCAATATATATTTATAACCACCAGCATCATCTGCAATATTTGTCTGTATCGCTTTGAATGTTATACAAACACACATATACTCACATACATTACATACGAGTATAATTTAATTATTTATATTGTATACAGGGTGTCTCAGAAATGTAAAGTCAAAATAAATAAATAAATGTACTTATTATTTATTTTTGGATTAAAGAACCAATTTATTGGACTGAATGTATGTTTTCAAAATTAGCCTAATATGGTTATTGATATTAGCGCCTCTAATTAGCTTACTACTGTTGCGAAAAGTAGGGATATAACTTGGCTCAATGTTTGATGTCAAAGATAATAGTTTAACACCGTACAAATTACTTTTAATAAAAGCAAACCTTTTACTAAGAAGCAATAACTACTTCCCTGGCTATATGCCACGAATGTCATTGAATTACACTTCAAAGTCAAACGCGGTTGGTATATCTTCAAGATGTATGTATTTTGGGGTGACATTCACTGAGACCTAAAAGATCTATTGTGCTTTCTTACTTCTATTTAGTTTATGAGAAGAGTCTCAGAAACTAGTAGCTCCTTTAGTCCTATTTCCCGGAGGAATTTTAGGATGTCTGCAGGCTTTAACTTAGGTAAATGTTCCTCTTCTATCCAGTAATCTCCTAGGTGCTGTACTCTAGGATTCTGAAGTGCTGTGCAGTTGGAAAGTATGTGGATGGGGGTTTCTTCTTCCATGCCACAAAATCTACATTCTTCTTCCTCCACTATTTTGAGCTTTTTCAGGTGCCCATTCAGGCGACAATGTCCGGTTAGGATCCCTGTTAAAACTCTTAGCGCAGTTTTACTTTGACTTATACATTAATTTGATCTCAACAGGTTGTAGTCACCCAAAAGAGTATTTGATTGTATAAGCCATACTGGATCTTTCCAATGGTCAGATCTTCTCTTTTTCTCATCTTTACCTATTTCTTCCAATATTATATTGGGGCTGATACCGCAAAAGGGTTCTGGTCCCCAGAAAGGTATTTCAGTCTCCCTCTTTGCTAGTTCATCTGCTATTTCATTTCCTTCTATTCCAGTGTGTCCTGGAATCCATAGTAAGGTGACTATATTGTTCTCGCCTAGTTCATTGAGTTTGTCTAGGCATTCCTACTCCATTTTGGAACTGATTACACAAGAGCTCAGTGCTTTAATGGCTGCTTGACTATCCGACATTATGATAATCCTTTGTCTTCTGTATCCTTTATCAATATTGAACTGGGCGCACTTTCTTATGGCGTGGATTTCCGCTTGAAAGATACTTGGGGGTTTTTCCCAAGCTTTCAGAGTGGTTCCTGGCCAGAACACTCCTATCCCAGTTCCTTCTATTTCTTTTGAGCCGTCTGTGTACCATTGAATGGCATTCTTTCCAAGTTTGGTAATGGTATTTGAATTTGATTCCCTCTCTACTTAGTCTGTATCTTGTTCTTTCTGCAACACTTTCCACCACCATATGTAGAGGGGTGAGGTTGAGAATCACTTCCATGGCTGCCGTTGGGCATGTTCTCATTGCTCCTGTAATGCATATACAGGCTAGTCTTTGAATTTTGGAGAGGTTTTCTCTCGTCGTCAATAGGATCAGCGTGAAAGCAGCCACGAGTTCCAGCCACGAGTTCGCCAGAACTGCAAGGCGCGCGCCAAATCGCCAGTGGTACTTCAACAATACTCGTAGCGGCTGCGGATTCATACAGAGATGATACTTGACATTTATAGCTGGACGTGGATACATTTGTAGTGCCAAATTAATTATTATTATTATTATTATTTTTATTATTATGATAATTAATCCTCTGTAACC
>CAJUYH010010634.1:0-11988 GCA_910591685.1 Galerucella tenella
GTCTATTTATATTTATTTTTAGATTATCCATTGAAAAAGACATGTTTATATTTAAAAAATTTGTGGACACATTCCGAAGGAATGATAGACTGCAAGATATTAGATAGTTTGACATTTCCTCTAAAACAAGACCTCACCAGTGCCCTATATGGTAGCCAATTAAGGGAAACGTTTTTATTTAAGGTGTCAGATATACTAAACTGAAGGACTTGATATATTTATCAGTTAGTCCAGTGAATGAAGGCGAAAAAAACCGTCAACATGGGCATTAATTCACGTCAAGCCCTCAGAGCGTGCTCTCTATAAGCCGGCCTGGAGCACAATTTTGAGTCGGCGTTCGGGCCATTTATCTCGAAAACTATCTAAATTTTCGAAAAAATGCTGAGGATCATTTTTGTGGGTAAGGAACTGCTCTTTATTTTTTGTCTGAACAAAAATTCTCCAGTGGTCAAATCTCGGCAGATATCGCGGGATAACGGATTTTCTGGAATTTCAGAGCCATTTTCCCACCCTTCCACAATGGTCAGGTACCTGACATTTTGGGAATTTAATGTGCCTACCATAACCTGCAAATTAAAAAAAAATTGCTCTTGCTGGACCAGTTGCCCATGTTGACACCTTCGTTTACTGGACTGTTTGTGGAGTGTTTTAATACAATTCGTATCAATTTCAGGACGTAGACCAGAGTTTTCTACTACAAGTTTGCACCAAACTAACACGAACCGTTTACTTTAAAAATGATTATATTGTTAAAACAGGCGAAGTAAATTCCACCATGTACTTCATTTACAAAGGTGACGTTTGTGTGTTATCCAAACATACGGATCATTTAGAGACCAAACACGTCGTACTCCATACTAAAGATATATTTGGAGTGTCCCAGGGATTGAACCTCGAGGAATACCATAATTTTTGTTACAGAACTGTAACACCGGTCGCTGAAATATTGTCTCTAACATATGAGGATTGGTCTTATCTTCTACAATTTTTTCCACGCGAGAAAAAGCAAATATTCAATAGAGTGAATAAAGAATATAAGTTTAAATAAATATAAACAATATATTTGGTTTTATTTATATCATATTTTTTCTATATATGTAAAAATAGTCCAGTAACTGAAGGGGCAAACCTATCAATATATTTGTCCAATAATTTTTTTTGGCTTGATTTGTAGGTCTTGACAGGTACTTCAAAGGGAGAAAAAGTTCTCCAAGATTGCGCCTTGGCTAAGGGCACCTAACGCCCCCCAAAAAACGGTTTCCCGCCGTTATCTCCCGAAATATGCAATTTGGAAAAAAAAAATTCGGGTAAAAAGTGAAGGTTGTTAAATTATCTACAAAAATGGTCCCTATCGTTTTTTCCGAGAACTCAATAGTTTTCGAGATAATCGCATACAAACGTCCCCTCGCTTAAGCGGCTGCACTACCTCTAGAAATACTACCGTCTATAAAATCAACTTGTAAGCCGGCGGACAAATTCTTCCAGAACTCGGTCAAAAATTAACATTTTTCGATGATTTAAAGTTCATTGTAATGAGAATATCCGTAGGTATCAATATGTGTACCTTAAACCCCGTTCTCGCCCGTC
The DNA here is from genome assembly GCA_910591685.1 of Galerucella tenella. Lineage (NCBI taxonomy): Eukaryota > Metazoa > Arthropoda > Insecta > Coleoptera > Chrysomelidae > Galerucella > Galerucella tenella. The sequence goes on from CAJUYH010010634.1 coordinate 1,588, forward strand.
GAGGACATTGCAAAAAATGGCCAATGTTATGTTTCCCCAATATTTTGGCCTCTTCCATTAAATCATTGACATTTTATTTATTTTAAATGGTTTATTACCCCTTGTTTTTTCAAATGGGGTCTGGGGAGGTCCTGAATGTTCCTAGAAATTTTTTTTCAGTATCTTTATGGCGTTTCAATAAAAAGTTTATTTATTTATTTGCATTTTTCAGTCGTTTTCGGAGTTCTCACAAATCTTGTAAACAAGCGAAAATAAAGAACTAATGTTCAATTATTTTGTTATTAAATGCACACCTTTTGAAAGCTTACTATGTCAACTCTCTGAACCAATATTTTTATTCGGAATACAATGCACTCATTTTCCAGGGACCGAGAATATTGGTAACACGGGTGAAGACCGGCCTTTTTTTTAAATGCTTATTCTCCGCTGTTAATTTTTTGAGAATTAATACCCATACTGAATTAATGCTTATATTCTGACCTTTCCATCCATATAACTTGTTCCCCCTATTTGAGCGCCGTTCTCTTGAAGATGATTTTTTGTCGGTGCAAAACAGGCTGCGAGAAGAATTGTTCATGTTTGAAAGCAGGTTTGAAATGCTCCTCTATCTGTGGTTCATGTCGGTTGACATAGTGTTTAAATTATGAGAAAAATGAAGGTATATTCCCGGAAGAATTAGAGGTGGAAGGAGAACCACAAGTGCTTGAAGGGGAGCTGGAAGAAACATGGGATAGAAGATAGAAATAGAGCAGGGGGGAAGAACAAGGGATAGGGACAAGAGGGACAGAGGAAGAAGTAGAGATAATAGGCGACGAGAATCACGCTGATGATGAAGAGGATGAATTGTCTAACTTGCGTATTTCGGGAGATATTGGCGGAAAACCGTTTTTATGGGACCTTATAGGGGCCATTTTGGGCCCTTAGCTAAGAGGCAATCTTGGAGAACTTTTTCTCCCTTTGAAGTACCTGTCAAGACCTACAAATCAAGCCAATAAAAAATATTTGACAAATATATTGATAGGTTTGCCTATTTTCAGGTCTTCGGTTATTGGACTAAAAGGAGAGGAGTTTAAAAAAGTAATAATATTAATTAAAAATGTATAAAATATATTCTTAGTAAAAAAATTATATAAAATACTAAAATAAATATTATCGGCAGCTAACTAAGGACGCTTTACTGCTTCTAGAACTCGGTTTGGTACTACGCTTATCGCATTGACAGCATTCATCACACTCGCTTTTATGTGACTTCGTGCTTCTGCTGCTGCGCACACTCGGTAGATCTCGTATGTCTTCTTCGCCTTTCAATGATCGATTAGATTGCGCTGAAATTTTTTTAATAACCGGTACTTTGTCTTCTGCAACATGATTCTTCGGTTCCTGTGGCATTTTCCACACGAAAATACATCCAGATGCATCGCATGTGACTATGTGTTTACCATCAGCGCTGAAACGTGTGGCTGTTATTACACCGGCATGGCCAACACCAATATGAGTTGTAATTCCTTAAAAACAAAACAAAAAATACATTATGAAATCAAACAATCTTATTTTGTTAAGTCTACATTATATTTAACCTTAAAGTTGTGACGCGTTTCGCTAACACAGTAGCTTTTTCAAACGAATGGAGGTATAATGAGAAACTTTCTATTTATACAGTGCCTTAATAATAAATTATACGGATATTTAACAATAAAATTATAATCTATTTACAAGGAAATGAAATGAATTTGTCTAAATATGGGATTAACTAAAGTATTTAACAAGTTTACCTCATTCACAACCATCCTACAGGAATCTTTCTAGTTAAAAAGGTTTAATAATGGAGAATTGTTAATATCAAGTTGGTCGTTAAGAAGATTATCTGAATATTTGTTTTTATTTATCTCTAGGGCTTCTAAAAGATTTAATTTTAAGGATTTAGGTTCTATATGCAAAATTTCAAAATTTGAATCGAAAGAGTGTTGGTTTGCTAATAAATGATTTGAATAGTTGGAATCTGATTTTTGGTTGTCATAACTACGTTTGTGTTCTGAAATTGTAGTTTTAAAATTCCTAAAAGTTCTACCTATATAAATTTTATCACAGTCGTCATTACCACATTTTAATTTATAAACTCCTGATTTATTTATTTTTGAAGATTTGGATTTGTTGTTTTTAATGAATTTGGATAAATTGTTGTCGGTTTAGAAGCAAATATTCAAGTCTAAAGTTTCTAAAAATGATTTTATTTTTAAGGATGGTATTCCAAAGTAAGTTAAGCTTTTAAATTGGTTATTTTTGTTTTTATCAGAAGGAAATACTTGTTCTAGAGTATGTTTTCGTATCTTTTTATTTATGATGTTGTCAATTAAATTTGGATCGTAATTATTATTAACCGCTATTTGTTTTATTATATTTAGTTCTTTATTGTAATTGTCAATATTCAATGGAACTGTTAAAAGTCTATGTATCATACTATTGAAAGCTGCTAATTTATGACTGATTGGGTGGACTGAACTATTATGAATTGTAATGTCTGTATGTGATGGTTTGTGAAATAAAGAAAAGTCATTTCTATTATTTATATTTGAAATTGTAAGATCTAGAAAGTTTATGGACTTATTTTGTTCAATTTCTACTGTAAATTTGATATTTTTATGTATTGAGTTAATGTGAGTAATGAAGTTATCTAATTGTCTCGTAGTACCGGTGAAGCAAGCTAAAATGTCATCTACATATCGGTGCCAGTAAACAAATTTTTTACTAAGGGGGTGTTTATGAATTATCTTTTCTATATTATCCATGAAAATTTCTGATAATAGGGGACTGAGAGGGTTGCCCATAATCAAACCCTCTTTACTGCTATAAACCTTATTGTTGAAATGAAAATAATTTTGATTTAAACAAACTTTTAATAAATTTATAATATCAGACTGAATTATGGGATTAGTATTATTGTAAGTGAGCAAGTTATCAACAAGAGTGATAGTTTCATCAGGAGGTATACTAGGGAATAGATTTGTTACATCGAAAAATATGAATTTAGACAAGTGAGTTAGTTTTATACCTTGAATATTATTAATTAGTTCTGTTGAGTTTTTAATTGAAAATTGAGGTTTGGATGAACAATATTTGGAAATTATATCTATTAGAAATTTTGAAATTTTAAATGACGGTGCTGTGAAAAAAGAAACAACCGGTCTAATTGGGTACCCTTCTTTATGAAGTTTAATTAATGAATAGAGTTCAGGGTGTTGTGGATTTGGTAAAAATAATTTGCGTTTTTCTTTGTCGCTTATTATCGATTTGGAGTTATTTACCGCCAATTTTCAATTTCAATTTTTCAAAAAATACATACATTTGTATCTAGACGATTAGAAAGCGTGAAATATTCACCTTCTTGGTAAGTCCACACTTTGATTATCTGATCGTTACCGCCACTTACGAAATTTTCACCATCCGGAGAAATATCTAGAGCGTTTATTGTTCCCGCTGGAGATCCGTCTAATTCTCTGACAAGACTTCCATCTAATACCTCCCAATATGACAGTTTTCTATCCGATCCACCTTAAAATTATCAAATAATTGAATTATATGTAATCAGATCGTGACCATAACCTCAAAATTTATTTTTCACCTGTCAATATTTGTACTCCACTCGGAAAATACTTCACGCACATAAACAGAGTATTGGCAAATAATATTTGTCTTCTTCGTTGTCTTTTCAAGTCCCAAATAATAACAGTGCCGTCCGTACTGGCGCTGGCAGCTTCGCTGTCAAATTTGTTTACGTCAATTGCCGACACGGGACCTTTGTGCTCTTTCAGAGTACAAAGTAATTGTTGTTTAAAAGGTGAGACATCCCATAATCTGAAATTGAGTTAACAAAGTTGTTTAAAAATTTTGAAAGAGCACACAGAAAGTTGTGCAAGAGCAAGATGGATTCCAAACTTCGAAATATGTCTGCTAGATGGTGGTTTATAGAAAACTTTTTGCATTCACTGATATTCCTCTCTATGACTTACCTAACTTGACCTTCACAACCTCCGCTAATCAGTGTTTTTCCGTGTGACGTCGTTGTCAATGCAGAAACACCTTTATTATGTGCGTTTAAAATGGCGTAAATCAACCTTCCGGTTAACGGAGTGAAGGAGCGAATGACTCCATCGCTCCAGCCTGTCAAAATAGATTTTCCGTCGTAAGCAAACACGACACTGGAACAAGTGAAATTTTGGACTCTGATACGTAGAAGTTCTTGCATTGTTGCCATCGACCAGACGCGTATATCATGGTTTCCAGCCGTTGCGAATACTTCGGAAAATTTTCTAAAAAGTAGTTTGACTATTATATTATAGTCCAGTAAACGAAGGTGTCAACGGACGCATCCCAACTCGTGCCCACTAATCCCTTAAAAGGTACAAGAGTAAAGGTCTTAATAATCTGTATACCTAACTCGTGCTCGATTGAAAAATTTACCTGTTCAAATTACCATCCCATCTATAGGAACAGGTATTATTGTTTCGTTTTTGAACTTATGGAAGAAAAGCCCAACGACGAAAGATTGTGTGCGTTTGCTGATTATTTAGTGGAAAACTATATATCGGGAGAGGCTCGTTTTCCTCCTAATATATGGGCAGAAGCATCAGCTAGTATATATACACAGAACCACGAATGCATGTGAATCATTTCACAGCCATTTAAATAGTTCATTTTATAATGCACATCCCTCATTATTTGTTTTCGTTGAGGTATTGCTAAGAATTCAGGAAGAGACTTACATTAAATGTCGCAGTGTAGATAATACTAAAATCGTGAGAAATGCAACAAGGAAAAAACATGATTTCCTAAAAAAGACTATAGATAATTTTAAAAATAAAAAGATATCAACATTTACTTTCGTTAAAACAGTATCATGGTATAATAGTATTAATAATATGTAGGTAGTTCTAAGTTTTTTATGTGCAATATATTTAATTAATACGTTTTATAGTAGTTTTATTTCAAATAAATGACAACTGAATATGTAGGTCTTGAATATTTAATTATAATAAATAAGAATTAAAAACCGCAGTTCCGATGCACCCGGGCACGAGTTGGTGTATTAATTTTCTACCTGGTTTTTGAACGGGCACGAGTTGGTCAGTGATTTTCGGGGCCAGGTAATAACGGGCACGAGTTGGGAAACGCCGGTGTCAACATGGGCAACTGGTCCAGCAAGAGCAATATACTGGAAATATACTTACTGCGGGAAAGCTATATCGTTTATGGTGGAAGTATGACAAGTGACAACCAATCTCGCTTTAAACTCATCAAGGTCGATCGTAAAAATTTCAGAATTATGAGTTCCAATTAAAATAGTTTCTTTATTAATTAACTGAATAGCAGAGACGGCTGAATTTACGTTTGTAGATTTGAAAACTTTCAAAGCTGGTACCGAAGGCATTTTGATGTTTATATCGAATTTCTGATTGGGTTTAATACATTCTTCGACCAATTCAACATTGCCGTCACCGTCTCCAACAACTAGCTTACCTCCGAATAGAAGTTTAATAGCTCTCACACCTAAAAAAGTAAATCTGTTTTAATTTGACCTTGAAATCAACAATTTTTGAAAATTTGCCGTTAAAAGCTTTAGCAACGCATATCTATGTCAAGGAGTAAGACAAAATAGATAAAAAAAGGTAGAACGTGTCGCGGGACACACGGTAGGAACTTTAGTTCCTTTTAAGCAAAAATTATGTAATACATCTGATGTTATAGATAAACAAATTTCGTATCTCTCGGTGCTCGAGCAGTAAGCAAACCAGACTCTCACGCGGTAGACCCGGGTTCGATTCTCCGTGAAGAAGTTTTTTTTATTGTTGATTTTATTTTTAAATAGTTATTCTGCTTGATATTAATAACGACAATAGGTAGACGTTTGAAATATTCAGCAGAATATTCATTATTATAATTAATGGTACGGTACCCTTCATGAGGGAGTCCGTGTTAAACTTAGAAACCAGTAAACACAACATACCGTCCTAATAGTAAAAATGTATCCGAACAAATTCAAGTAGATCACCAGCACTGCGAATACCAGCTTTGCAGAGAATTTTAATATAGCATCGGTGGTTCAGTAGTAGAATGCTCGCATTCCAAGCGGGCGGCCCGGGTTCGATTCCCTGCCGAAGCATATGAATCGCTGCTTCGTAAACGAGAGAGAGAGAGACTCAGGAGAGAGCACACGCACGCAAGCAAGGCACATAACGAAGCAACGTAACATAACGTAACGTAACAGTCAGATCCTTTGCGTCGCGACCCACGGTCGCTCAAACATAACCTGACGTAAAGAACTAAAGTTCCAATAAAAGCAAAAAAGAAATATGAAAAAGGGAAAAGAACGAAAGAAAAAAATAGCTCGTACAAACGCTCTAGCAGTTGAAAAGTATTATTTTCAATACGCGGGAAAAGCTATTGAAAGAAAATTTAAATGACAAATAATTTTATAGGAAATTTAAGGGAATTAAACTGGAAAAAAAGCTAATGTAGTATAACCTGCATAAATTTTCTTACCATTTTGGTATAAATCAACCACTCCCCGATCCAGTTTCTTTTTGGATAATTTAGCAAAGCAACCAATAACAGATGGCTGTTTAGTTGGCTCTAGTACGTCTGAATCATGGTGGAAAAATAATCTAACCTTCAGTATATCGCCGGTAGTAGTACCACAGTAGCATACCTAAAACTCATAGGAAAAACTTGACCATTTTCCAAGCATAGAACAGCTTTAACATTATCATACCTCGTCTCTTTCATTAATCTCTACACACAAAATAAATCTTCTAAGCTTTGACATTGCTACATTAAACTGAGCCATACTTCTGGCTTTGTGATTGATTACCCATACAGCCAAATGAGTATCTCCTGCAGTTATGAAACACGCGGCTCTTTTTGTCATGGAATTTATTGAAGTTACTTCACCAGATACTCCTTTTGCAACCTAAAAACATAAACAAACAGTTATAGATACCGATAACGCTATTAAGAATGATTAAAAGCTTACTTGGTTGCCGCAAATAACTTGGTGAGCTTCTGTATCCCAAACAACAGCCGATCCACAATCTCTTCCACCTAAACTGATAACATATTTATCATTCGTAGAAAAAACAAGGGATTCCACTCGAACTTTATGGTGTTCATGTTCAGATAACATTTCCATCTTTTCAAAATCCCATACTATTACTTTTGCCTAAAATTAAAAAAAAACTCTTAACGTAAGTCATCCGAGCATATTTTAAGCTAAAATTCACGCCATAGGAAAATGTGCTCGGAAAAATAGACAAGGGCACTACTGTGGGTTCCAAGACACATAAGGATAGAAAGAAATGAGATGAACTAGCAAAGAGAGGGTCGGAAACACCTTTTTGGGAACCGGAAACCGAGAAGATCGGAGTTTTGACAGGTGTGCTAACCTCAGAAATTCAAGCTAATGGACAAGGGGGAAGATTTATTTGATATCATATAATCCCAGAGCACCAGGACGCTACTGCATATAACAGTTAGACCAGAGGTTCCCATACTTTTTTCTCATAGACCACTTTAAACATTTTGCTGGACCTGGTGGACCCCCTACAGATATTACATTTTCTAACTTACTTCCAAAACCCGAAAAAAGTATATGTCTATGTAAATCTGTGTTGTGGCTATTTTTCAATCAACTATGAGTTAAAAGTTTTCGAAGAAAAGGTGAGAATTTATATTGCTTTGATTATGCTGTGAGTATTATCATTTAAGCTAAGTTTCAAGGCCAGTCTAAAAAGCGTCTTCATCCAACAGTTGGATTCCTACTTTACTTTTTTGTATTCTAAGATTGACTCACAGTACAAGAAACCGATAATCTCCCACTTCGGAGTGGTAAAAAGTAAAAATAAATATTTTTTCTTGTTTTGTAGCTATTTATTCAAACACAAAAATTACTACACTTTTAATTATGTTGTTATAACAGTCTGAGTAGAGTCAAAATTTAACATCAAAACTAATAATAATTATTATTTTAAAAACAGTCGCAATATTATATATATAAAAGTTATAATTTTAATGGGAGGGATGTACTTGGTGAATTGACAGCAAATTATCAATATTTGGCTTGAGTTTAGTTAAGTATAACCGTAAATCTCCTCGCTCTGTAATATTTAATCTGCTCCGTTTTTTTGGCAACAAGTTTGTTACGGCACTAAAACTGCGTTCGACAAGATATGACGGAGGAAACGCTATGAGAAATTCCCCACAGTCCTGGATATTTTTCAGGTATTTGTGCCTGCAGCCAAAATGATTGATACCCTCTTTTGAATGCTACTTTGAGCTCCTCATTAGTGCTAAGCTCGAGTAGCTCTTCTTGCAGTACCACATTTTCCACTTCAGTTTCATCATATGGATTTATTATCCATGGTGGTATATCCATCGACAGAATGTCTTCAAATCTGATTTTAAAATCATCATACAGGGCAATCAAATGTTGAACATACGTCTGAATATCTTCGTCGAGGCATTCTACCTGCGATAAATTTGGAAACTGGGAAAATTCACGTCGACCAATATTTTAAAAATACTTAAAATCAGATAGTTTAAGAAAGTAAAAAAAATACTGTTACAATTTTCCTTGACCTATGAAATCTTTATTCTTGGAATGGTTCAGAACCTACTGTTTGTGGGTTTGTTTTTCCCGCAGATACAAGTTGCTAACAAATAGATAGGTAGGTACTTACTTTTTCAACACTGGCAAACAATAATATCAATTCACTTTAATTTTCAAAAGTCTGAAAACTACTTCCGTCACTGGTGAACACTTATATAGGTACACTTTCTTTTTTGAAATTCCGGAAACAACTGAGTAATGTTTATCATTCGCATTCATATTTATATTAGAGAAAAATCCAACAAGTTCATGCAAGTTCAGACACGACTTTAACTAGGCGGGCGGGCGGCGCGGCATCGGCGAGTCTTGACACGCTCTTTCTGAATATGGAATATGCAAGCTCTTACAAAAACAATTGCTGAGCTTCTTATAATATTGTCTTCCTATATTCATAGGAGAAGTCAAGCTTCTTATAATATTGTCTGCCTATATTATTGTCTCCCTATATTCATAGGAGAAGTCAAGTCGGGTCACCCGTTAACGAGTTGTGGACCCCCATTTCTTTCCACGCAAGCGTAGACTCCTGTCGGGCTCCCGTGGACCCCTGGGGGTCCACCTGGACCACTCTGGGAATCAATGAGTTAGACGAAAGAGGCACAATAAATATAAATACTTACTCTAAATCCAATATGATTTATTTGTCCACTAGCAATAAATTTTCCTGATCGAGATACTGCTACACACGAAATAATATTAGTATGGCCGACCAAAAATTGTTGTTTCTTTGTAGCCCACTCCATAACGGCTACTTTGTTCCCAAGAGCGTATACTATGTGTTTTCCATCTGGATGCGTAATGAGACTGTTGTTATTTCCACCTTAAGAAAAATAAATCAATAAAATAGAGCAATATTTCAGCAATAATCACAACCAACTGAAGAGAGGTATGGAAGATATATTAGAAGCATTAGAGCAATTGTAGGAGATGGAGTAAGATGAACAATTAAGAAAATGATGAAGAAACAATGAGAAGAAAGGATGTGAGAAATGATAAATGAGACGTAGTTAAATTGGAATGAGGATTTAACAGGAATTAGCCAAAAAGGAAATTGATGTCAAAGATAATAGTTAAATATTATTATAAAGTTTTTGAAAAATCTTTTTCAAAGAGCAGACCGTTCACTAAGTAGCCAACAACTACTTCTTTGGCTATATGCCACGATATACATTGAATTACACTTCTAAGTAAAACGGAAATACACTTTAGGAAATGCAAAAAAATTATACGCTTGAAACTTGACATTTTCAACGCTATAACTGTATTTAGAGCAAACAAACGAGAATTTCTTACCATCAAATCCAATAATAGCTTTGATGGCTAATTCTTTTACATCATCCACTTCTTCTTCGGCCATTATAATACAAACAAATATTTATTTACTTCTATTAGACTGACATATAAATTGATAAAACTACCAATCCCTGTCAAACACTCTTTACGTTTCTAGGATACCGGTTAAGCCGTTACTATGGAAATATGGAATGGAATAGGAGCAGGAGCTTTGATAGAGTTCATAACCGTCAGTGAAGCCATCGGACTCGCCTATTATTCGCCTCGCTTCGCTCGTCTCATAATTTCAGACTCGTCCGATAAAGAATCACGTTACTGCCTGGTACATAAATAACTATTTTCCACTTCTAGCTGTGAAGTTGACAATTAAGGTTTCTTTTAGTGGTTAATAATTTTTTCTATTATTATAGTCTGTACAGAAAGTACGAGGAGTAATAAATCATTCATTTAAG